>CM060470.1:25651097-25876097 GCA_030544235.1 Lepturacanthus savala
ATTATTGTATACAAATATTTATCCACTTTTTTCTCAATTTCTGAGAATATCGTCTTTAAATAAAAAAAATGCTTGTGACTTTCTCCTGAACTACCAATCCAAAGTGTTTAAACATTGGGCAGAAGCATGGTTAGCGTCATGATCTGCACAAAATGAGAGAATAATGATGTAAAAATATTTCCCTCTAACATCACAAACCATCTCTCAATTGTAATATCAGTCAAAATAATCTCAATTTGATTTTTTTTTCAAAATGGTTCAGCCATACCTATGAGTGTCTGATTTTTTAATAGTACTTCTGAATCATTTCTGCTCAATTTTTATGGTTCTCCCAGGCCTCATTCTAGCACTGTGATGGTAATGCTACAATACTATAACACCAGATAACAGCCCCGCTCAGCTGATGTATGCAGCTCCCTCTGTGCGCTGCAGGAAGGAAAATATTATACAGAGAGCACGGACAAGGATAAAGAGAACAAGGGAGTGAAAGTGACTGATAACACAAAGGAGAGAGGGGAGAAGAGATAGAAAGAATGAAAAAGATAGAGAGGTTGGTGCTCCTGTATCTTATCTGTATTCCTCACTGGTGTTTCCCAGCAGAAACAGTGTGTCCAGGACTATAAACAGACTATTATCCTAGTGTTTATCACAGTGCACATTACCGTTTGCCTCTGTCGGACTTACTGTAATGGAGTCGTTTGGTTTGATGGATGCCTCAGGCATGGGTTTCTATCTATTGCTCCCATTATACCTCTGTCTGCATCCCCTCACTGTAGAAATATCTGTCTGCACATTCAGCATAGCCTGCAAGCATGGTGATTGAGGTTATAGACATTGTAAATGTACCATTTGGCACAGTGAATAGGAGGTGCAGAGGGCACGAAGAAACCAAGGGGAGGGAAGGAATCGTCTACCTTACATTACCTCCTGTAGAAAATCCACTGAGAGTGTGGAGATGCTTTATGTACTGTGAACAGATATTATACAGTACCATTCAAAAGTATGGACACGCCTTTCCTTCTCTTGAATGGGAAAGTATGTCCAGACATTTGACTGGTACTCTACGCAATGTGTGTGCATGTGTGTGTGTGTGTTTGTGTGTGTAAATAAACACAACATGTGACTGAATTTCATGTCTGTAGCAGTGCACTGTTGCATTTAAGATTCATCCATCAGGGTTCACAGCAACCTGATTGTCCAAGCTAGATGTCATATTTGACATATAGCAACATACATATTGTATTGTGTGTTAGAGAGTTGGACAGTGTTCGGTGTGTGCGTGTGTGTGTGTGTGTAATGAGGAGCTGAGGGGTAGGTAGGTGATTCAGGACATTGACTCATTGCAGTAAAAGGCTCCTTAGAGTTTTTCTGCTATATAAGGTCACCTTTAGAAGCATGCACACTTCACAGCCTTATAAAAATGTTACTGCCTGTATGCGCACATGAGTGGGACTGTGTGCATGTCTCGATGTATTTATTTATCGACTTTCACCTGGGGTATGTTGGCAAGCATAGAAGCAGAAGCAGTCAGTAAAGACATGAGGAAAAAGGACTGTGGCATGCACCTCCTGTTCTTCTATAGCTCTAGCAGGCTAAATATGGACCAACATACATCCTCATTATTAAATAACCACAGGTCAATTTTACCATGACCTCCAGAATGACCCAGGTAATATGCTGCCTCTATTGGTTATTTCCATACAAAATAATTATGTTTTACAATTTACAATTCCATTTTCACACTCTTTTTTACAGAGCAACATATAACCAAGAGTAAATACAACACAAGCAAGTGTACTCGACCAGAGAGAACAATGTGAGGAGTCTGACAGGACCTAGGTGCCAGTAGGCTCTGCTGTGCAATATATAGAGTGCATAGAAGCAGAACCACCAGTGCTGGGTTTGTTAATTCGTTCCACCACAAGGAAACAACAGAAGACTAGTCTAGGTATTGACTCAGGGCCCTTTTGTGGTGGAGTTCAGATGCCTATCTGTCTTAGTTGTTGTTTTGTAAGTAAGTGTCAGGGGTTTGAATTTGGCACAGGCAGCAATTTTGAGCCAATGCCTGGTTATGAACAATGAGGTGATATATGGTGTGACAATGCAGGGGGCAAAGTCTAGTCAGGTTTGGCACAGAGAACATTTGGTCAGTTTAGGGAAAGACCAAGATTTGGGTTTAAATGTTCATTAAAAACATGGTGTGGGTTAAAGTTACTACTTCCTTCCAGTTAGGTAATCATTATTGTCATAGCAACAGTAAACACTACAACACTGATTGTTACAGTTTTTAGGAAATGCTCCCAACGTAGAAGCATGACATCTGCAGTACACTTTTATGCATCAGGCCATTCATCCAATTTGCCATAACATGCTATGAAACCTCTACTCTCTGCATCTGCAAGTGTGTGAAGGTAAATCGCAACATCTGCTGGGCTGCTCCTTCAGTGACAACTAGGCATTGCCCTACTGTGTGTACGTGTGTGTGCATTTGTGTCCCCACAGGAGTATATCTGCAGCTTAAGTCAGCCATGGACTTGGTTGTAGATACTTGAGCCTCTCATTACCTTCTTCAGAGATTAACAAGCTCCTTGGATGAGAGGTGAAACCTCTTCAAGTATCCACAACCAAGTCAACCTAGTTGTGTCCTTGATTCAACCCTCCTTGGGTAAATATAGGTCTTTTTCAACCTATGCTATGCTTTTTTATGAGAATGGGATGACATGGACAAATGGATGGGGAGGCAGCGATTAGTGCTGATACTGTCCTAGAGAGCTGGGAGAAGAGAAACGAGTAGGGCAAGATAAGAGGCGTGGGGTGAGAAAATGAGATGGGTTTGCTCTTGGCTGAAAATGTTTCCATCTCTCAGTGTATAGGCTCAGGTCTTGCGTGAGTACATCGTGCCGCCTGCAGTGCACCAGTCTTGTCAGCCTCAGCTGCATGTCCTCAGGGAGAAGATGATAAAATCACACCTGAGATAAGTGTTACTACAGCAGTTGACTTTTCCTGACTCCTCCTACACACATATAAGCACCTGTGCACACATACAGTCCCACCCATGAGAGGCTGGTACACACACTTCACAAAGCACTCAATATGTGTGAGACATGCAGTACTGTACTCTTTCGCCATCCAGTATGGATTCCAGTTAGTTATGACATGAAGATTACCAAGCATATCTATTGGATGTAAAGTTATGTACGCTATTACACTGTGCACACATCATCTTTTGAATGCCTGTCCATCCTGGAAGAGGGATCCTCCTCTGTTACTTTTCCTGAGTTTTCTTCCTCCTTTTTTTCTTGTTAAAGTTTTTTTTTTGAGTTTTACTTTGTATAATGTGAAGGTCTAAGCACAGGTATGTTGTGTTGCTGTTGTACAGACTGAGGTGAATCTGTGATTTGTGATTTTGGGTTATACAAATAAAATTGACATGACTTGACTATTAAAGTCTATGAATTTACTGAATAGCTGAGTTACTCATGGAATGATCTTATTACCAGAACAGGGTGGAGCAGAATTGCTCATTAGTTAAGGGTCAACGATCATTCTCGTCATTAACTAATCTCTCTTTTTCTCTCTTTCTCACCCCTAACCTCTCCTCCCCCTCCCCTTCATCAGTCTGCTTCTCTTAAGTGTTCTCCAACCCACTTCATCACTATTCATCAGCTGTCCTCCTAGACTCTAAACAGGCCAGGGTTCACATTGTTTTAATTGAATTAAAATTGACATCAATCTGCATGTGACGAATGAAATTTACATCCCCCCTCAATTAATCTAGCCCGGCCTACCCCACTCCACCCACACACACACCCTCTGTCTCTGGTTATTCTCATTATCTTGGCCTATGGGGCTAGTACCAGAGCAGGAACAAAATTAAAATCATAATTCTCTGTCGAGGCTTTTTGAAGTGTAGGTCAGTTATTAAACAGCATTTGTCGGTGGCTGTGAATGCACAACACTTTATTGCCAATCATTTTTGTTGAAAGTGAAGTTGAGATATTTAGCCTCTATATACTCAACAGGTCGACATACATTCATTTCTGCATGCCGCGAAACTTCCTGCAGTTTAGAGAAAGGACTGAAATTCTGGTGTTAGAGGCATAAAAACACAGCAAGCCAGCTGACCTGAATTAATATCTTTATATCCTTAGAAGGATTTATATCAATAGTACAATGTTTTCAGTCCCAGTTGGATTCAGGAAAATACATTACTGCTATGTCCTCCGTACTGGTCTTGAAAGAATGAATGTTTTTCTTGAACAGTTAAAAGAAAAGATATATTTAATTCTATAACCAATGACTTCAATAATTCTCAAATATTGTTTGGGTGGCCAGTTCCCCAGCACATTACTCAGGTCACAACACTGCCATGTTCTTCAAATTCCCAGGTTTTGACACACTATAAATAATTTATTTAGACAGCCATTTGTGTGCTTCAATATTATATTACACAATCCACTTTCACATAAATAGGTTATTTGTTAGTTCTTTTGAAACAAAACTTGTTAAAGGAAAAGAGCACAGTTTTGTATAGATAGAAGAATATTTCAAATGTATGTATAACCGTCCTGTTTTTTTGACTGAAATTAACCTGTTTAAAGTTAATAAATACAGGAAAATATTTTAAATTAAATTTGATTTTTTTGGTGCTTTTCTGCTGGGCTTAATTAGTGGAATGAAAATCTTCGTCTTCATCTTCTTCCACTTATCCGAGGTCAGATCAAGGGGGCAGCAGCCTCAGCAGGGAAGCCCAGACTTTCCTCTCCCTGGCCACGTAGTCTAGCTCTACCCAGGGAACCCCGAGGCATTCCCAGGCCAGCATAGAGACATAGTCTGGAATTTAAATAGAAAAATACTTCTTATTGGACATGTTTATTATCATTGGAGGATTCAAACATCAAACAGTACAAATATCCAAATTATAGTAAAACAAAGAAGAGATGCCCAATCCTTCCCAACCAAAAAGTCTAAATTAAAAGAAAAAAAACACAATGTCTTGCTCGTATAGAAGACAGTTTAAGAACCAATAAAACAATGAAAAAACTGAATTATATCTCATAAGTAAACCATGACCTGTATGGGTTGAACCACTTGATTATACTAAATATTGATTTGAGCTTAAGATAATGTTTATAGAGAAAAATATATTCACTTTCACATGGTTAAACATGCACATTATTGCTGTTCTTTACACTTAAACAGCACAGGAGGGTTAATCTCAATCTCACTACCCGTATCATCCATGAGGATCAAAGTCTTTTGTTGTTTAAAATATGTGCAGCTTTCCAGTATCTATCCAATCAAACATGGTTGCTTTTATAATCCTGCTGCATATGCAGTGGACAGCTCACATGGTGAGTAGTTTCACATCTTTTTTTCATATCATTTGTCATATTACTTGGTTGCTGAGTTTCAGGAAGGTGCATCATACCTAATAAGAGCTTGTCAGAGTGCAGACAACAGGGAAGACAGTGGAGCTATGGACACATAAAAGTCGCACACTGCGGGTGAAGGCAAAACTTTTATGTTGGGACTATGATGGACAATAAATGATCATCCTCATTTCTGAAGTATATTGGTTTTGCAAAGCGGGCTGGCCACCCACCTTCGCTGCCAGTGCGAGCGATGGTCCAACTACGACTGGAAAGCTGAAAGCTGAAAACGGTAATTGCATCCCCTACATGATACAACACATTTGCCGTGGCAATAAGAAAAAAAACAGCTTTGTTGTCATTTATTCTCCTCCTTACATAAATCACCCATGTTAGTGCAGCACTTTGCTTTCAATCCTCTGTCTCAGGAGAGGATATAGGCTCCATCTGTATTTCTGTATCTTTCTCTCTTCCTCTCTGTATGCAACCTATTACCATACTAACTTATACATACTAACGTTCGTTCCATTTGGTTTACAGTTCCTGTTCTGAAAAAAAGACCCTTTAACCTTCAAACTGGGATAATGGCGAACCTGACATTAAAGCAAAGGCTCTATATATGAATGACAGTACAATTGTGTACTTTAATACAAGGTTAGATTGGTTACTATGGTGCAGACGAGCAATAATGGTCACATTGTATGGTGTGCTTTGAACAACATAGGATAATTATGATAATAATAATAATAATAATAACAATAATGATGCATTCCAAAGAATTTATCCGTGTCATAGGGCCAGTTCATTATAACAAACTATAGTGGAATTAAAAAAAAAAAAAAATTGGAAAACGGAAACACAAAAGAGTGATATTGATTAATACCAAGTCAAGATGAATTCTTTTCAAGCCAGTCTTAAGAGTCCAGGGTCTATGCAGCCCTTAGGTGTCTGGCTGTCCCATAGATGCAGGGCTCCCGGGTCCACAGCAAGGAATTTGGTCTTGGGGCAGGAGTGGAGCAACCTCTTTGTAGATCTGAGGGTGTGGCTGGAGGGTTGGGGAGTAATGAGTTCTTTTAGCTAAGGAGGTGCATGTCCATTTATGCAATTTTGGACGAGTAGTAGGACTTTGAGTTCAATCCAGAATGGGACAGAGAGCCAGTGTATTGAGTGTAGAATGGGTGCTCATATTACTGGACTCTCATTAGGATCCTGGCAGTACTTTTTTGGATACATTGCAGCTCTGGACGTTCCTGCCAGTGATCCCAATCTTTTCTGCATTCAAACAGGGTTAAAGTTGGGCCAAGTTTGGAAATGTTTTTGCAAAGATAAAAGGAGGTTTTGCTTAGTTTTATATGGTAACATCACCCTGAGCAGAGCTGTTTGGTGCTGTGGACTGAACAAAATCCTGACTGAAATTTATTAATATATAATATAAAATAATATGTGCAAGAATGTTGTGTAGAATATCACTTTTTACTTCATTAGTGTCTTTTTCTCTTATTCTCTATCTGCCTTCCTCCCTCCTGTGTGTTCAATAATGAAGTTACAATTTATGGTTGCTGTTTTGACACTGATCATGTTATGGCCTTTGTTTCTCTGATCTCTCAGCAATCCCTGTTCTCCTTGCCACCAATTCAGTGGTAATTGGCCCCTTACATCCTGACTCATTTACTCCCTCTGACATCCTCCTCTTCTCTCCTGTCATAAAATAGTGTGTTATCCATTAATCTTCCCCACAGTCTAAAGTTCCATCTTCGAATTTCTAGTTTTGTCTGACTAACAGTCCAAACCCCAATCATCCAATTAATCATCTGTCAGTCAACTAATCGATGAATAGACTAGATCTTGCAGATTTGTAGAGGACTTATTCAGTTTATTTTGTGTACGTTTCAGAAGCATGGGGAGGTAAAATGCAGAAATCCACAAGAAATAAAACAGAAATTAGAAGAAGGCTTGAAAATTGGCTTGAAACAAATTTATTGTCCAAAATATGTTTGTTTTGGGGTTTTTTTCTGTATCCTATGCTGTTCTACCATTTCATGACCCCTTTGGTTAATCCAGTGGTTCCGTGTAGGGGTCCCAATCCCCTGGATGGGAACCATGGCTCGAAAACAGAGATTATTCTGATGCAAAGCCAATGTTCTTATTGGTATTACATTATATTGTTACACATTACACTGATCACAAACAGAACGTTCTTAAAATTGGTGTAAGGTTACTCAAAAAGCTGCCAGCAGAGAATCTCAATTTAAAATGACCTCCTGAAAAATGATTTCATGTGGTTATTAAAATATTTTTGCATGTTACATTTAACAAAAATATTTGCATGGGATTGTTACCAAACCAAAACCTGTAAAGAATTATCCAAGAAGGTAAAGGGAGCATTTTCTCTTATCTGGGTTTCTTCTGGTCCTCCAACAGAGAGCGACTACATGACTTTGTTTCTATAGGCAGCACTTTAACAGAAGCAATTTGGTCAAAGTACTGAATAAGGTATGGTTGCAATATGGTTCATATGACAGGGTATGAAAAGGCTGAAGTTTAATTAAGGGCCCTAAATAACCATCTGATTATAAGGCGTCCCTGAGAAAAGAAAAGCCTACTTCCAATTAAATGGCTGCAACAGCTTTCATCCAAAGCCTTTCACAATGTTTCTGCTCACCCACTCACATACACACATACATGACAGTAAGCTGCCCCACAGGGTGCTGCCGCAACCATTGGGATCAGTGTTTTGCCCAAGGACACATGGACAGGGATCAAACCACCGACGTTCTGATTAGCAGAGAAACTGCTCTACCTCCTGAGCCACAGCTGCCCCTTCATAGCTTAAAATATGATGTGGGGGGGTTATTAAAAACTACAGGGGACAGTCACAGCAAAAAGAGCTATCTTCGTTACACATATTTGATCTCAGCGACCACAGATCAACAAACATATACTTGGGTAAATCCTCAGAGTCCAAATTAATGAAGGACTTCAATAGGTGTTTGCATAAACTTTAGGGGTATGTGTACAAATGTATGTGTGCCCATCTACATTATGTGAATTGTTACGGTTTGCAAAGGGCATAGAGAGGACTAAAATGATTCCCTCTCCCCCTCTCTTCAGAAATTGTTTTTCCTGTTATCAAAGCACAAACCAAACTAATTAGGACAACAATTATCTGTCTCTATGTATCCTATGTAGCCTCCAACCCTGCCTTTTTCCTGTACTTTTACAGAGCTTCATAAAGTTGATGTAACCCCCACCCCTTGTATGTCACACAATTCTCTACATCACTTGTGTGGCCATATGTTCTCAGACACAAAGATATCTAAGTAACACTGAAATGGAAGATCCCTCCTGTTATCATTGGCTTGCCCCTATGTTTACTGCTTATGCATGTATTTCTGTGTTATCCTGCCCAGTTTCTTTAGGTGAAACAAATGCTATACAATGTGTATGACCCTCTACATTATAGTTATTTTGGATTCAAAAGGGGTGTCTTGGAGAACAGTGGTTATGTCAAAATGATTTTTGTTCTATTGAGCTCCTTCCAATGAGTCTACATGTGAATGTGATTACATTGCCGCTTTTCTTTCTTTCTCTTTCTCTCCTCATCTGGCTTCCCTGCTCAGTGAGGGAGGCTGTCCAAGAAGCCAATGTCAGCACATACTGTGTGTGTGTGTGTGTGTATGTGTGTGCTTTGCTTGTGGCTCTGCCCACATAAGGCTGTCTGTGTGTGGAGGCACATTCCTTATAGTGCCCATCTTTGTTCATCACGCTGCACCTGTGCATTGCTTTAAGTGCATACCTGTGTGTGTATTGTGTGTGTATCCATGCACGCCTGCCCAGCTGTGATAACAGCAAGTGAATGACAGAGTTTCTCTTCCACCTGTTCCTCCCTGTACCTCCCTGACACACGGGCACATGTCCCATCACTTTTCTCAAGAAAGACGAGCTGGTTGATCTAAAGCGGGAAAACGATGGATGAGATGATGGTCGATTGAGCAATGGGCAGCCAAGCTACAGATGACCAGCAGATATATAGGCCCACACTCTGTCTCTATGACCACCTCTGCTCCCAGCTAGCCTGAGATCAGATTACTGAATATCTATCTGCTGTGTCTTAATAATAACTGTGTGCGAATCTAACAAAAAGGCAAAATTTCATTAAAGGTATGATGTATAAAATGAAATTAACTAAATGTTTCAATAGAATGTGAAGAAATAACAGCTTTGACATCATGTCAAAGATCTCTCTCTCTCTCTCTCTCTCTCTCTCTATATATATATATATATATATATATATATATATATATATATATTTAATATCTCTGTAGCATAAACACCATAGCACAGATTCATTTTAGACAGTCAGTTTTACAAAATATAAAGTGAGTGACACACACACACACACAGTCCCCTATTTGTTTGGTTCAGATAGCTAATTCTTACACATTGTACCTTTAAAGGAGGTTGAGTCAGTGTTTATTACTGACTTGCCAGTTTGCTGCAGAATAACGTGGGTGTTGTAACCATCATATACAGGTTTTTCTCTCACAGAACATGCTCACCTATTTCTCACCTCTTTCCTGTCTTCTACCTGCCCCCCATTTCCCCTCCTCTATCCTTACCTCTTTTGTTGTCGCTCAGAAAGATAGTAGAGGCAGGTAATTACCATGTCCTCTCATTTTCTTTATATTCTTTCTGACAAACGCTTGTACACTGTACCTTTCACACTGTCATCATAGCTCTCTCTAGCTGTCTTTGCGGTTATTTTTAAATCCCCTCTAATTACCAATTTTAGAGAGATTAGAGAAACTGTCAGGTACTGTGGTTTCTCTGAAAAATCTGGACAATACTGTAGGCATCTCGCTTATACGCTTACATGGTTCTGAATCGCAGTGTGGCGCAGTGTGAGGGTTGGATCCCTTCCTGCAGTTGTTGTTCAGCGGTGCACTGGAGCAGGCTTTATGCTGATTGACTGCATCACAACTGATGGATTCCCAGCGACCTCTCCACCCCTCAATATAGCTCTGGGAGCCTTTCAGGGGGAAAAGGCTCCCCTTTTAATTAGACAAAAATAGGAAATCTATTAGTGAATGCAGAAACGGCTCCGTGCTGAATGAAAGATTGCTGAGTTCAGTCAGTGTTGAACTGACTACAGTCGTCTCTCTCATTCACACAAGTGATGATGTCTAATAAAAAAACAATATGTATAAGTATGTGTACACACACATACACACATACCCACCCACACAGACACACACATATATACATATATATACAGTATATATATATATATATATATATATATATATATATATATATATATATATATATATATATATATATATATATATCATATATATTCAGTATATATATATATATATATATATATATATATATATATATATATATATATATATATATATATATATATATATATATATATATATATATATATATATATATATGTGTGTGTGTAAAGTACAGGCCAGTTTGGACACAACTTCTCATTCAGTGTGTTTTCTTTATTTTCATGACTATCAAGGCATCAAAACTATAAATGTTTGTATGTTTGTTTGTATGAAGAGTGGCCTGGAATGACATCAAATTCCTGGCCTGATTCTGCCACTGTTTACGTGCTAAGTATCATTATATTTCCCAGGTGTGACATCACACTAAGGGGTTTTGGTGAAATAGTACAGCTCTAGAAAAAGAATAAACTGCAAAATTATCAGTTTTTCGGATTTTACTTCTTCTAGGTATGTGTTTGGGTAAAACGAACATTTTTGTTTGAGTCTATAAACTACTGACAACATTTCCCCCAAATTCCAAATAAAATATTATCATTTAGAGCATTAATTTACAGCAAATAACAAATGCTCAAAATAACAAAAAAAGAAATGTTTTCAGACCATAAACAATGCAAAGAACCAAGATCAAATTCATATTAAAAGAACATAATACTAATGTTTGCATTTAAGAAGAGTTCAGAAATCAACATTTGGTGCAATAACCCTTATTTTTAATCCTAGCTTTCATGCATCTTGTCATGCTCTCCACAGTCTTTACCATTGTTCTTGGGTTACATTATTCCACTCCTGGTTCCTCTTTAAGCAGAATGAGGTGCGCGTGTGTTGGAATTCAACAGACGCTGGAATAGAATGGCTGGAATACATGTAGAGATGCTGATTTTGGGAAAAAAAATGCAGTGCTCTCTTATTTTTTTTTCCAGAGCTGTATATATACTTTTAGTTGGAACAAATTGACTTGAGAGCATCAGACAGAAAAAGATAAGTCAGAAATGCATTGTCGCATTGTTGGTTCGACTCTTTTCTTTGTTGACAATAATACAAATATAGGAAACGGTAGGCTTATCTTGTGATGGAAGTGTGATGCTGTGTTTCTACTTTACACACATATTAAAGTGTATGCACACAAATATGCTCACTCATGTAACAAGCTAAATCCTAATACCCCCCTCTGGTGTCCACACAGAGTATTCTACAGTATATGTTGTATAAGCCTCCATGACTTTGATAAATAAAAGAGCATAGAGCTCTCCCTCATAATCACGTTATATCATTTTTGTTGAGGAACGGGGAGAAGAGGGTTTCCATGCCACAGAGCAGTCCCCGGCCCTACTAAAGACGAGCTGCACAGAGCCAGCTCCGCTTCAGCGTTTGTTACTTTCACTGTAAAATATCTGTTTCATTTTTAATGCAGGGCCCAAAACCTTCACTGGGAAATGTTTGTTTAATGATTCATTCAAAAGAGTCTTACTTGTAGTGGGGAATATTTGTTTAACAATCAGCTGGGGTTGGTGTGGATGGCCTTGTTTCCAAGTGTTGCAGCAGTTTCACTTACCATAATGCAGGATGTGTGTTTTAGGGGTGTTGTGACTCATCAGGTTTTTCGGGATGCAGACGCAGACGGGGCCACGCATAATGTTATCCCTAAACGCTTCCCTTTGCAATTCTGCACACTTTTTCCCAACGCCTTTGTCTCGTGACATCTGGGGCGTCTCACTGGGATGGTATGTTACATAATTATCACCAAATTAACACTCAATTAGGCAACTCATGTTGAGAGGGTGGGGACAGACTGTCTTCGGAGGCTTCAGAAATCACATCAGAGCCTCATCCACCACCTGGCCCACTGAGAACATACTGTGTCGCTTACATATGAACGTATACCTCATGCCGGTTTAGTCCATGTTTTATTGTGTGATGATTAACAATTATACAGCAGAATGTCTGCTGGCATTTAGCAATTCCTGACATGCGGAAGCATCACGGTTAATGTGTTCCAATATGATGTGTTTTATGTTGTTTCAGCAAAGAGCTTTGTTTTATTAATTGATCCACTACAGATTTTATTAAACTTGCACTTCTCCTGAGATTAAAGTGATAAAATTTGACTAGTGTCAACATGAAAGTATTATTTTGTGAGCCCATCTGGGTCATATGCAAAATTCCTCCATGTTAAGTCAGCCAAACACAAGTTGAGGATTTTATCCTGTAGCAGTCTCTTTTCTCCCTAACCCTCCATTGCATGACTGGCATATGGCAACAAGGTGCGAATTTTATCATATAGGGCACTTCCTACTTTTGCTGCACAATGCACTGTGATATCTGCTGCAACGAAGGTTCAAAAGTCCATTTATAAAGGAGTGAAAACAGGATTTCCTGGTTATATGATGTGATTATTTTTTTGTCCTCGATTTTTACAACTAAACAGTAAAGCATGGATTTTATATTACTCCTTTTTAATAATATTGAACCAAAATAATTGTTGCCACAGGGCAACGCTATGCAATAGAGGGATAAACTTTTCGCAAAGTCACAACTAAGAAGCAAATGATTACAGAGTGTATTGTTTAGTCCTTGTTGTCCTAGATTATTTATGTATTATACAGACCTGGGTGAAATAAGCAACCAAAAAATCTAAAGGGACCAATGTATTTTTTTCTTCTAAATGCAATGCAAGCACAATTACAAAAGCTCTTTTTCACTGTCACAGTGTTGCCATCAACGTATTTTGATACATTTTTTACATACAAGTTTTAGAAAATTCTGGAAAAAAATATTCTCAATTCAAACAAATTTATGGTTTTCCAAAAAGAGTTCATGTGTAAAACAGGAGATGGGAACAGCTGTGTCGAATAAGATCTGAAGTAGCAAATCTTTAAGTCAGAGGACTGTCAGCTGATTCTGCTCAATGTTGCAGACTTTAGTTGCATCTGTAGTTTACTCACTCCATACCAGCTAATTGGGAACCAGCTAATTCACATTTCCTTTTTTTGCAAGTTCTCTTAAAATTTGCTTGACAAGCAGCTGGAAACACAGCTACAACCGCTCTGCTTCTTACCTATTCCAGCACACACACATTCACACCTCTGTAGGGGTTGGGTTCTTTATTTCATTAACAGCTACTTGCACACCAAAATTCATTATGCCAACCTTCTGTTCTTGTGCACCCAAGCATGCCAGCTAACGTGCAGAACAAATCTCTCTCTATTCCCCCTTTTCCTCCCCCGCTCCTCCCCCCTCCTCTCTTGCTAATAAGTATGTTTAGGATGTGATTCACCTACATCAAAAGCTCCCTGTGAAGAGGCCCGCTTTGTATCGCTGGTCCATGATTAGTCATTACTGTCAAACCCTCTGTGTTCCCCTCTGCTCCTGTTCTTTGAAGTTAACAGGTAGTTGTATCTAAAATGCAAATAACATGGATATTGTTACAATCGCCTGAGCCTCTTCGTCCTGTGATGCTGTGATGGTGCATCTTTGTGAAGCAAACTTGAGTGGCTGAGTAGCATTTGCTGTTTTATTCCTTGTTTATCTGAGCATAAAGATCATAAAGAATAGTAACAACTCAGTACTCTTGAGTAAAGTGTAAGAGGGGAATCCTTTCATATGCCATCATCAGTGAAATCAATTTGAGTCCATCATGTTTCCTTTGGAGATGATGCTTCACAGAATCAATGATCTGCTTTTGTTTTGAAATTTTTTTTATTGTTTTTATTTTTTTAACAAAGGGTAGTTTTATTTATCATTGCACATATTGCTTTTGTCGACGCTAGATATGCTAGATAGTTATGGATTTTAAACTTAAAGAAAGAATCATTTTTGTTCCATCTGGATCTCAAGTGAATCCCACACAACACTGCCTACGTGCTTTTCTACATTTGCCAATGCCACAAACCCTGTTGCCATGGAAATTGATAGGGCGGCACCTTGGATTTGACGGTGTTGTGACAAGTTATTCCGAGTGGAGTAAAAAGCTTGTTGATCTCGAAACAAAGCGGTGGTTTCGGAGGGCTTTCCAACCCTCTGGGATGTGGTTTATTTATGAGACACCTGCTACTCAGACCTCCAGTCTTTGTCGCTGTTTTTTCTTGCCAATGAATATATTTGGGTAGAGGACAATAAACCACTTTTATGGTTTATAATCCATAAAATTGGAATTGTTTGTTTTTCACTCAGAATACCCCTGACATTGCGAAGTGGAGTGAATGGAGCTTATACAGTCCAATAGATCATTCTTGGATTTTGTTTTTTTTTAATTTGCTCTGATGAGCCTGAATGGGATGAACATGTAGAATCTGTACTTCTTTACACCTCAAAAATGTTCGGGGTCAGCGGCTCATTCCACAATAATGGCCTGCTCACTGAACATAATTCTGATTTATCAGCATTTTGATCACTCAGGGACAAACATTAACAAACATCACATTTTATATGGAATATTCTAATCTAAAAATGATGGCATTATGTAGCAGATCAGCACAATTAATTGTGTGCAATTAATTTGAAAGAAATGTAATGCAATATGAAGAAAATACAATAATGAACATGAAGAAAAGCATTAAAAATAGTGTAAAAAATGTTATAATAATTCTGAATCCAACCTTTTTAGGGACAATTTGTATGTATAGCTGTAAGAAGCTTCTTTTTTAACCATCTTAAAATAATACCATACCATCCTTTGTTCACATCTCATGATGTTGACTTTTTGACCTTTGTATTATTTTCCTTCTTCCTATATATCATTCCACCTCATAAAATGTATCTTGAGAATACTTTGCCTCTTTTATGAGTAGGCCTAGAATGCTCAGTTTTTTTGGTTTCTGGTGCACATAGCAGTACTGGGTGGTCTAGGGGTATAACATGGTAGTGTGTTCATGTAGACTGTGTGTATGTGGGTGTGTTTTCTGCAGGGTAATAATTGCTGCTTGATTTGTGGTCAGAGAGGGTCAGGTATGCTGCAGGGAACATGTTGGTCTTTAAAAGTGGTGAAAAAAAAGAGTCCAACCCAGAAACCGTTTAACCTCTCCAACCTCCTGGGAGGTCAAAGCTCTCAATCAGTTCTTCTACTACTCTTAGCTTAGAATTCAATGTAAAATACAGGCAAGAGGGTGGTTATTGGTCTAATACACTTGTGTTGCTGTATGTGAAGGCTGATATTTGTATGAACTCATTATATGCTATAGATAGTGGGTCAAGTAGAAAAGAGCTGAGTATGTAGGAACTTTTCTGAGAGGGTCTATTCCCTTTTCCTAGGAATAACACCTGCAGGAACCAAGGATTCTCAGCATATTGTCTGTGTGCACTGAAATGTAGATGCCTTCTCCAAGTCTTAATAACTCCAACACACTGTGGTAGCCAAATACTGAAGTCTAACCTTGAAATGTCATTATTATTGTATTAGAACTGGATCAACTCTTGTTGAGTTGCACTTGCATTTTTTTTTAATCCTAAAATACAATCTTGCCTTTCACCTTTGGAGCAAATAAGTCTTTTTGAGAAAGCAGGCATAAGTCAGAGTGCAGCAGCTATGCAGGCTGTTCAACAAGTGGCCAAACCAAACAGCCTCTATTTTACAAATAAGAGTACAATCATCAAATAAATAAATAAAAAAAGTGGCTGTGTGGCACATTTTCTCCCGCAAAGATAGTTTAGATAAATATTGTTCTTTGATGTAATAATTGAAAGAATCACAAAAAATGAGAATTAATAATATTTTATGGATATTAAGCAGGATTTTTCTCAGGAAAATAATAAAAACAGTGATGTCATTAAAAACCTTAGAGAGCATGGATTATGGCTAAGTGGCCCCTCCATGCTGGGCGCATGACCGCGCTGTCATAATGAGAAATTAGGAGTCGGGACCACAAAGGAAGTGCCGGAGGAAGTGATGGATTCAGTCCAGATGGTCACTAGCGCAGACGGGACAGCGGGAGCTCTGTTAGCACTTCTCAACACTGCTGCAAACAGGCGCGTACCACAAAAACTGTCACAATACTAACGATAAAACGCTGTCACTCCACACTGCGTGGTGTTTATTGAGCCACATGCATCCCCTAATAATGCCATCAATGACAAGATCCATTAACAGATAGAAGATTCCACATGTCCCAGGCAGATTTGTAGATTTTGGCAGATGCTGTGCCGTTAACAAATATGTGTTTACAATGGCGCCGCTTTTACGTCCTTCAATTGATCGGGTACCTCTCAAAACACTGCAGACAAATATGGTGCATTTGACACATGCCTCAAGAACTGCCGTTACCCATACTTCTCTGTCAAGGAGGAGAGGTTCGCCGTGATGGAGGCCTTCCCATTCACTCCTGGATCAGCGGACTCTAATGGCTTCTCATCAATTCCTCCTGTCTAGAGAAGTGTGTGTCATGACTCCTGTAACTACTTCTGACAAGAGTGATGAAGCACTTGTTAAAGTTGTAAGATTCCGCAGGAGTTTGGAACCTTTAGATATAAATCTGTGTAGAAGGAGATGGACAGAGGCAGTGCGCGGGGGGCAAACAAGGGGGGAGGGCAGAGAGGGATGAGGGAGTTCAGAGATGAGTGAAAAGATGGGAGAAATAGCGCCCGTGGTTTAGATGTGACAGATTGGAAGAAGTAGTGAGAGAGAGAGATGGGTGGCGGTTGGGGGGGAGAGCTAATGATCTCCATCTGTCTTTGGAGGATGGGAGAGAAGAGCGTCGTTTGGCTTTTGGAATAAGAGGAAGCAAACAAACACGCGATTTGCAGATCTCACCCTGGCACTGTGTTATCTGACTGGCTTCATTTAAGTCAGCTGGCGAGACAGTTGAGACCGTCGGCTCTGTCATGCTAACGATGGCTGCTCTTCACTGGGAGAACTTGTGTGACAGCATGTTTGTTTATGTGTGTATACTGCCAGTCTGTTTCAGTACATAGGTTGTTGTATGTGTGTGTGTGTTTCTCCATGTCAATGTATGTCTATGTGTTTCGCTTTGAGCGGAGTGAGTGTGCAAGTATGCATTTTGGGTGCTTATGATCTCGGATGAAGCTTCTGAATCTCTAATTAGAATTTGGTACACAATAGAAACACTGTACAGTGGCTCCAACATCAAGAATAAAGAGTGTGTGTGAGCCATTACTGGGGCCACATATGCTAGGTAGGGTGGTTGCTTGTGTCTGGCTGTGAGAATACCTTCTCTTCTGCTTTTTTCTAGTTAGTCCTTTATTGGATAAACTGTTTAAAGCTGCGGTATTGGACTTTTGTCTCCCTCTGGTGGCAGAGAGAAAGTAAAAACAAGCTACACAACCACTGTCCACATGTGCTTGTGTCTACAGACCCATCTTTAGCCGACAGCGTTACTACTGTGGCTGTAAAACAGTGGACAAACTGTTTAAAGCATCACATAACATCGCATTGCATCGCATAACCCCCCCCCCCACTAAATGACAGAATTTGATCTATTTGTTCTGATAACACTTGGAGAGTCTTGAAGAGCCATATGATAAAATTATTTTACAGTCAGGATCCCCTTGAGTCACTTTGTGATGAACGGGGAGAACCCCTTCACCATCCATCACTGTGTTGGCGAGTTGTGAGTGAGGACTTGTTGACAGGGAAACTCGGTCTACTGTGAAACACTGAGAGATTTAGTGGCAATGAGCTTGATCAGCATTGTGTGAGGCCATTTGGCAAGGGCAGGAATGGATCAAACATCCATTCATATGTAAAAGTTCAGTGCTGCAGGTTTCAGTCAGTAAGAAAGAGTTACTGTATGAAACATTTCACTGATGTGGAATGTAGATCATAAAGCAAACAATTGAACTGTTGAAACAATTCCATCAATGAAATGTTCTCTCCAGCTGAATGCTAGAACACTTCTTTAGGTTATACTGTAACACTGTATGTAAAGTCATTTTCCGCATGTTAAGGGGAGGCTGTTTTGCTGTTTCTGCGTGTGTTGCTGATGGAGACATAGCACAAGTCATGTGCTGGCTGAATACGTTTTTTAATAAGACGCTCTGAGTGATAGGTTGTTGTATGTGTATCACTACCCTGTTTTTCTTAAGCAAAACCCCTTGTGATTGTCTGCTCTATTGGAAAAAAAGAACCAGGGTGCCAGTTAACATTTAGGATGCTCTTCAGAACTTCAGAAAACGCTTTAAAAAATCTTTAATCTTGAATCTTGAATTGTGTTTTTTTAAAGCTATATTCCACCCAATTAGCCTAGATTATAGATTATAGATTTAGAATAAAAACATGCATACACATAGATATATAATACATTATGACCCTCATTGAGCCGTATATGATATTACATCTTTGAGTGTCCAGTAGTTGAGACATATAGATTTATATATAGACAAATGTGTTTCCATTAAGCCCAGTCTATTGCATTCCTGTTCAGAAATAGAAGCTTCAGGACATAACTATAGAGCTATATAGTCTGTCAGAAGCTATGCAGAAATTCCATAAGTGCAGTGCTGTACTCAATGCATCTTTCAAGAGAAAGAGAATTTTTTTTAGCTTCTGCATTTTAACTCAAGCTCAGCATTGAAATATTGTCTTGCAGGGTAAACATTCAGAACTAATCATTACACCCGAGGCCCTCTCTCCATGAATTCTGTCCTTTTATGTATGTTATCTGTTGGAAAAAAAAAAAACACAAACTGATCTTATCTTATTAAGCATAACACAGCGAGATTACCGTTTTATAATAGTGTGTATTCATCCCATTATTAAACACAGATGAGGAGGAACAGTAGGTTGGGTGAACTGCTGAGGTCGGTGTGGAGATGGGTCAAAGGGAGCTGATGGAGCAGATGGCGGCGAGGTGACTGCAGGCTGCCTATCTGTTGTGTTCCACAGTCGCTCCATGTAAACCTCAGACCTGTACGCGCCGCCTCAGGTCGCCTGTCGACGCCACCGATGTATGTTTACACACCTGGATGGACCTGCAGCTTAGAAAAAAAAAGAGACACCCACATACCAATGAAAACATCCTTCCAGTAGGACATTGTGCATGCTGATCGTAATGCACCAGGACTGTGTTAATCCCCCACCCCCCTCAGGTGTGTATCCACCCGCTTTGGCTGTCTCCTGCAGTTGACTGGGTTAGTCTTGTCATCTTGCTCTGACCGAGTTACACCGGGCCACTAGGGCTTCGTCTGAATAGCCCACGGAGATTGGCACCGATTAGAGAGCTTATCCTCTGTCCGTACCTACTGTTGGAATATAGCTGCCGGATGTTTTGATGGTCAGTATCTGTCTTCTATATAAAAAAAAAGGTGTCTGTTCTGTCTTGCATGTGTCCTCTATCAACTACCCCCACACTTTCTATCAGCATAAGCTCCACACAGGTGTATTAATTGTACATTATGCTTTACTATATAGCAGAAATGGCTTCTTTATCATCACTCCACTGCAGGGTTCTGCTATCTGAGGCTGACAGGAAGGCATGCATACTGTATGAGTAGGTGTGCATGTGCGTGTGTGTGTATATGTTTACCAGTGTTGGGCATGTTACTTCAAAATTGTATTGTGTTATTTATTACTTGTTACTGTCATTTCAAAGTAATTCATTCTATAACAATATTATTGTATTTAAAAAGTAAGACATTACACTACTATTGCAATACTTTTATGGTACTCACACCAAAATAACAGTAAATATGGATTTGGTCATTATTTTGTCATTATTGCTGCGAGTGGCAACAGGGATCAGATTTTCAAAAAGCTGGTGATTCCACTGTTGAAAGTGGTTAGCTTATCATCAGCAACATACTCCAACACAGAGCTCCTGACCTCTTGCAGTTAAAGAACTTCAGAATGAGAGAATGTTAATTATAGCTTTTTTGTGGTTTTATCACCACTGTCATACTCCACTTGCTTTCTTGCTAACTTCACGTTACTATGGCACCTCTGTAAATATTAAATTACTCATGGTATTTCAGGAAAGTGCATTTTATTACAATGTTCCTCAGATCCTAATGTTTCACAAATGTAAAGTAATAAGCGTGTGCCCATCTGGACAATGTGCTATCTAATGTTTTCAGTAGGATCAATCATCTCGATCTTCTGTTTGATGATCCAAAAGGAAAAGGAAGTGAAACATTTTGTGTGGATGTTTCACTGCGAATTTTAGCGAATTTGTATGAAGAAAAACAAGACCACTTCAATCCAGGTTAAAAATGCATTGTAATGTGTGTTACTGACATTTGTATTGAGTAAAATCTTACTTTTTTTCTGTAATGCCTTGCATTACTGCGTTACAGCAAAAATCAATGCATTACGTTAATTCATTACTTTTGTAACATGTTACTCCCAACGCAGGATGAACAGCCTGCATGTGTTACAGGAGCATGCTTCTCTGTGTGTGTGTGTGTGTGTGTGTGTGTGTGTGTGTGTGTGTGTGTGTGTGTGTGTGTGTGTGTGTGTGTGTGCATGCACTGATGTGGGGCATAGACTGATGTTGCACACCAGCAGACATTAAGAACTAACCTGCATTACTGAATGTATACACAGTGTGAGCCGAGCCCTAATGGAAGGACAGTGCAGTGTTGTATTGTTCAGTCGAACCCGCTGGGAAACATTAAAAGTTCACAAAAATATTATCAAAGACAAACTGCACGGACACACACACACACAAAAATGCTGCTGGGGAAGAGCAGGAGTTGGTCTGAGTGCAAAGGAAGGAAGCTATGAAAAGAATTGGCAGGGTTTACTGAGAGGTGAGAAAGTGTGTGTGCGCGTGTGTGTGCATGCGTGCGTGTGTGTTGGGGTCACATCTGGGACAACGAGAAAAGGACGAAAAATTAGTGAGATGGAGTTAAGTTCAGAGCAGTGAGCACAAAGCAGACATAGCTGCACCCACACATACATTGTTAATGTTGATTCTCCATCAGTAGTATGGTTGAGGACTTGCTTTGAATTTCCAACCTCTAAATACAAGGACTTTATCCTTATCAAGTTCTACTTCTTTCTATCCTCTTTATTTCCTTCTCTACCATCCCTTCTCTTCCAGCACTCTCCCTTGCCTACGTTCCTCCTTCACATTTGTCCCTCTCCACTTCACATCCAACCGAGCTGCCAGAAATACGAAATGTTCAACACCCACTCAAAAACCAAACACGCGCTACATGCACTACGACGCCACTTCTTTATACTCGTTTGAACTTTGAATTACATCAAAGCTGCTAACACACTCACATGCTCTGTTTTTTTATTTATCTGCACAAGCCCATAACCCTGTGAAGATAAACATGTAGTACATGCTTTCTCTCTCACACACCTTCTTCCTGTGGCGTTTGCTCTCTGTTTCGGCAGATGTAGATTCCCTCCTTCTCCCAAATTACATGGAGATGAACGTGCATGAGTGCACACGCTCAAGCGTAATACTTGCAACACAGAATATTCAAAGGCTATGAAACGGTTTTAACTCTTTCTTGTGAATGTTCATTTTATGCTCAAGTGCAACTTGTTTGGAGTAGAGCATCTGGCAACTGTAAGGCTGGAACAGTCATACTGTAGGACAACAGCGTGCAGAGCACCATATGTGTCACAGATCCCTACAGACTGTGAAGAGGGATGATTGGCCAAGTTGTTTGTGTGTGGTGTGGTGTGTGGCAGGGCTGTATATGTGTGCACATGGAAGGGAGAGGATAGAGAGACAGACTGAATTTTCTCTGGTCTTGCCAAATCTGTACCCGTTTTGTATGTGTAATAACTTTTATTTAAAGGGGAAACATCATGCTCATTTCTAAGTTTGTATCTATATTCTGATGCTTTACTGGAATAACTTTGTGGGATTTCAATATTAAAAACCTTCTTCTATTAATTGTCTACTGTTTTAGCTGGTGTTTCAGCCAACTTCTGGTGTCTCATAAACGTTACTCTTTTCAAATGAAGGAACGGATGGTCGTCTGTGGGTGTGTGTGATCAATCTGATGTCATCACAAGGAGGAAGTAGGGATAACTTTACAAGCAGTGTGTTCAGAGCAGGCTAAAGCCCTGGTATTTGACATTCAGGGAGCATTTTTGTATATTTTCACACATACACTACTCAAGGTAGGAATATTGTTATTTACATGAGTGTCTGAATTTGGTCTGAATTTTAATGAAATAGGAGGAGAAGAAACCCCATTTTTATTAGTTGATTTTTTTTAGTCCAAAAATGTATGAAATCCAATGATTCTCTTACAATATCCCTAAATTATTGTCATTAGTGTATATACAGCTCTGGAAAAAAATAAGAGATCACTGCAAAATTATCAGTTTTTCTGATTTTACTACTTATAGGTATGTGTTTGGGCAAAAGGAACAATTTTGATAAACTACTGACATTTCCCCAAATTCCAAATTAAAATATTATCAAAATGACAAATGGTCAATATAACATAAAGACACAATGTTTTCAGACCTCAAACAATGCAAAGAAACAAGATCAAATTCATTTTAAAACAGCATACCTAATACTAATGTTTACACTCAAGAAGAGTTCAGAAATCAATATTTGGTACAATAACCCTTATTTTTAATCACAGCTTTCATGTGTCTTGGCATGTTTAAGTCTTTACCATTGTTCTTAGGTGACTTTATTCCACTCCTGGTACTTCTTTAAGCAGAATGAGGTGTGCATATGTTGGAATTCAACAATGGAATGAAATGGCTGGAATACATATAGAAATGCTGATTTCAGAAAAAATTGCAGTGGTGTCTTATTTTTCTACAGATCTGTAGATCTGAATCAGATCGTATGGTAAAAAAAAATAACAGAAAGTCAAAAGAAGCATGCTATATTCCTGAAGTTGGTGAACAGCTGATAACGTGACCACCCAAGAATCCATCCGTTAAAGTCCAAGTTTTACGCCTGGTTCCCGAACCACAGTGGTCGCACACTCTTGTGATCGCAAGATGACGTCTCACTCAGCCGTGTTAGACTCTGATAGACAGATGGCTCTTCCAATCACCTGCCAAGTTCTTCAAAGTGCTGCCCTTTTCCAGACCGTTTCCAAGGATGACATCCCAGATGGGTCTGTGTAGCAAACCATCTGGCACGTCAGGTTAATATATCCGCTTTCATTCAATTAAACCTGGACACTAACTCATTGTTTTGATATCAAAAGTGACTCAAGACCTGTTTAATATTATACTCAGGGTCTCACTGTTTGTCAGCCCGTAAATGTGAGGATGAACTGCGTCTGTGTATTTGGTTGCATGCATACAAGTGTTGCATGGAGGGTTTTCATTTTTCTGCCTAACTCAGATACACGGGGGGAGTATTATATCTTGAGGACACATCTGACTTTCTTTTCCTTCCACCTCAGCATCCCTACTTACTGCTCAGTACTCTGTAAACAATAGAGCCATAAAAATGTTTCAACTGCTTAATTGCACCTCTTACTGAGAGTACCATGCACATGCATAAAACGTAATTCTAGAGTTTGAAAAAGAAATTAAGACCGTCTTAATGAGGTTGCTCTTTAAATAGAGAACAATGCATTATTATATCGTATGGAGGAGCATAGCTCCCGAGCATTTTTTTTCTACTGCAGCCACTGAAGCCTGATTCAGGAAGATGTTTTGACTAATTGATGCTGAGTTATTTTGAGGGACTTGTTATAGTTTATGAGGCGGGGAAATGTGTAGGTGAGCTCTCAAAGAGATGCCAGCAGGATTATGGGATCTAACAATGGCATTTATAAGGGGCAAAGCTCTGGGGTACCACACAAGCAGAGTCACACACGTGCACCCACATACACATATATATATTGCAGACACACATTTGCTGAGAGGGCAGAATCACAGCAAACCTCCAGCAATCAATAACACATTTTCTCAGCCAGTCCCTTTAACTGTGTGTCTCTGTCACCGTCTCCTATCATTGCATCAATCCCTCGCTTCATCTGTCACATTTACTTAATTGCGCTTTAGTCTTTAGTCAAATTCATCTTTAATTGGCCTCCATGTAGTACTTCTTTGGTAATGATTTAATAAGTGTCGTTGGTTAGCTCACGTATTCTGGGAAAGAGGGAAGGAGCTGACACTGGATTTTAATTTCCTCTTTCTTCTTATTTCGCCAAGATATGGATTATTTGAGGCCTCACAGCTTGAATCTCTCTGAACAACTTGATCAGTGCCATGTTTCATTATCACATGAACCGGGCCAACTGTTCTCACTTTTCGGGACGATAGCCATTTGACAGAGACTGCGATGCGTTAACTTGTCGCGGGAAAGCACACGCACTCTTTTTACTCTGGTAACAGCATTCTTCAACTTTGCCAGCAGCAACTGTGCACAACAGTGGTGCACACTGGGGGGGACGACACGTAATGTGCTTTAGGACGAATATAAGTGCTTTTATTAGCTTCCTCTAGATGACACCATCCAACTCCCCGCTCGTCTCCTCTCATGTGGGAAATGGTTGGGCCTGGAATTGAATTCTGTATACTCTGAGGTGACTTTATAAGGGAATCATACAGAATGGTTATTGCACCATCAGGAATGTAATGAAACTGGCACAAAGGTGACAACTGTACAAAGGAAGGTCACTGTTAATATATGGTGATCTCGCCCGGTACAATATAGGAGTCTGCCAGCCATAGAGGAGAACTGAGACTTGTCAAGTCAAGCTTAGCCGTCTTCAGAGATTCACAAGGACTTTATGTTTGCCCAAGTCTCCATCCTCGTATGTTTTGCCTTTCTTGGTCAAATTACTAAAAACCTTCGGGAGCTTATTTCCTGAGACCAAGGGACAGTGGAGGGCTGTGTGTGTGCCCATGCATGAATATGTGTGCGGTGAATGTCCATCATTGTGACTGGCACATATACCAGAGTGCGGCAGTAATTTATACATTTGATTTGCTCTTATTTTCACCTTTGTCACCAATTTGCAAACAGCGTATCTCTTCTTGCAAATCCCACATATGGGACGACTAACAGAAAAAAAGGCCAGTGATCCAAGTATCTTGGTTCCATCCTTAATTCATTAATTTGCTGTTTCCCTATAGTCACTCACCCAGAATAATCCATCTGGAAAGTCCAGTGAGTTTTTCCGCCACCAAGCAGAAATGGCATTTTGGATGACTGATCACAAAGCTTATATCCACAGAGCCCCACTCTGTGTTAATATATCTGCATGTAGGAGGCCTGCACACACACTCAGACACACAAAGCTTGATTTATCCTCTTCTCAGTAGCACTTTAAACATACTCACAGTGAAGCAGTGATTTCATACTGGGTATCATGTGTCAAAGCTTTACAGGCTTTGAAAACAAAAACCACAAACAATTTATTTATGTAATCCATACAGCCTGCTGCATTTTTCACATAATTAAAAAAGCATGAGCAGAGGTTCTGTCAGCATTTTCTACTTCATTCATTACAACTTCCTTTACTTAACACATATATTGTAGCATCACTCACAAGCCAAGAGTTTCAGCAGAAGTATTACATGGTCAAAGAGTTTACGGAGATACTTGTGTCACCTTCTGAAATTAATTCAGCCAGACTTGCTGCAGAGGATACACAAAGCCCCTGAGGATGCAGACTTCAATGTTTTATTAGGAACTATTGATCTCATTGAGCATAAAACTTGCACAAGCATACCAGCCTGGACATTCCAATCCCCCAAAGACACATATTCACACAGCAGACATTGTTTGACTCTGCTCTGCATAATGATGGCTAGCTGCACAGTGTCAATTCACAGTTGACAGTTTGTTTCTTTCAAAATTAAGCTACTTCTCTATCTAGCAGAGCAGCATTGTACATATACGTATACACTATATACATATACTTATCCTACAGACACACAATAGAAGTTAACTTTTCCTTTATGCAAAGATATAATTTTCATAAAAATTTAGTCCAAATATATTTTTTTAAAACCTGTTTATTAGGGCCTTTTCATACCTACCTAGTTTGGTCCAGACCGTTTGACTTTTCAGTTTGATTCAAACCAAAATTATATGTATGTAAGGGGATATGAGAGGAAGTAATGTCATCTGAAGATAAAAAAAAACTGTCACAATACAAATGATCATGATGCCTTTAGATAGAGTGATGCTTTAACAAATACATGCTTAGGTATGCCATGTAAAGTTCTATGGTTTGATCACATAATTGCAGTGTGAAAGCAAAACTAATGGATCAAATGTTCAAATATGTGTAATGTAACAGAAACATAAGCTTTGGTTCAGACCTTGGTCTGGACTTTCAGGTGTGAAATCATCCTTAAAGTAGGATGTCATAATGTCATAAGAAAATGACATGTCAAATTTCTTATGACATGTTCTTTCCTAGGAACACGTCCTAATGTTCATAATTTTCTTTCATAAGAAAATGTCATAAGGAAAATGAAAGGGAAACATTTTTCTTATGACATTACCTCAAACTTCCATTTTCGTCATGTTTGTCATGTTTGTGATGTATTTACCTGTTATCTCTCCTTTTGCTTTAATACAGACTTCCCAATGTTTGATGTCAAGCAGAAAGTCATTCCTGCATTAGGACTCACAGCCACTTCCCCAAATTTAAAATAGCCACTCTCACCCCTGCTGTATGGAGGTAGATTTGTGTCTTTATTATTAAATCATAAAAAGGTTGCTTCAATCAAATATTATATTTTCAATCAAAAAAAAAAACTTTTAATCAAAGAAAGATAAGAAAAAATGCATTTGAAAACTGCTTTTCTTTGATTGAAAATGTTTTCTTTGCTAGAAGAAGTTATTTTTGTTTGAAACAACTTTTTTGATTGAAGTACTGTTGTTTTGTGTTTGTGCCATAATATGGGTAGGACAATTGTGTCTTTATTATTTATTATGAAGATAAAAAAATCACACCAATCAAATAAAAAATGTTCAGATGCAAAAATAAAACTAAACCCCCCCATGCTAGTGCTACATTATGTAATAAGCAGCACTAGCACATAGTAATAAGTAATGTCATTAGTGGTCAAACAACAGTCCACAGGCCAACTGTTGCCCACAGTGCTGCATGTTTTGCAGCAATGGGTCCTGCAGATCTTGAGTCAATCTTCTCACACGGCCCATAGGACTGCAGCTGTTTGACTATTTTACTCAGGGCAGTGGCGTCCCTACGGTCACACATACAGGCATCAAATACTCAACCACAGAGTCAGTCGCTTTTATTTTGACAGCGGGACATACATTTGCAGTCCTGTACGGAACAAGTCATTATGATAAAAATATGGGACATCCCCGCGGATGTATTATATCCACCGACATCCCTGCCAAAATGGGACAGTTTGCAACCTTTAGATATCTAACACCATCACACAAATTAGTCAGTGTGAACTAAATTAGCAAGCTTTATGTTTATTTAAAATATCAGAGTACAGACATGACACAATCATTTTAACATGTGTTATCTACTTACCAACAACTCAAATTGTGTGAAATTGGCTGGTTATTGGATATTTCTTGACGTTTGCTTTTATCTGTGCTTTTAAAACCAAGGTAATGTCCATGTAAATATAGAGTGTAGTATATAGCAACAGCAGTATATAGCAGTAGAAATTAAACAATGAAAAATAGCCACCAAAAATAAACAAAATAAACTCTACTTTGTTTGCTGTAGTAAATCAAATTCACAATTCCCTAACTACTGCAGGTGAGGTTTTGGTGAAAAATAAAATGATATGGACATGAACATACGCATTTCTACTCACTAAAAATCAATAACAATAAATAGACTTTTCTAACATTGTCAGGTATTAAATGCATTCTACGTCCATATCATTTTATTTTTCACCAAAACCTGTTTTATTGAAACATTACCTGTATTAGTTTAGGTATAAGTATATTTTTTTTCAATGCATTTTTTTGAGTCTCAAATATATTTTTTCTTTGATTGAAAGTTTTTTTTTAATAGAAGTGAGTTTTTTTTTTTAACTGAACATATTTTGATTGAAGCAACCTTTTTTTGATTGAATAGTAAAGACACAATACTACCTCCATACTCCTGCACCATTATATATGATGTATTTCTAAGAACAGTAATCAGGATAATGAGATTTTCAGAGCCAAGTGATGCATTCCAAAATGGAGGAAAGGGGAGCATGTGTCTAGAGTGGTTCACTTTTTCATTATAAATTTTCCTTTCTATCATCTCCTCTTATATTTTATTATCTTTGTTTCACTCACTCTCTTTTCTCTCCAAGCTTCCTATCTGTGCTCTCACATGTGCTTCCCCTCTCTTCTCCCATACACAGCTTGTCCTCATTTGTTTGCCCAATGCATAATTAGCTATAGGATCACCCATTGTGTAATTATGTATAGCAGTTTGATATGTAATTAAAATTGTATCAGTATCTTGTGTAATTTGTGCTGTGTGATTACCTATTAACAGTGCAAACAGTTGTGCCTAAAAGCCCGTGACCGCCCCTCTCATAGATGTCACTGAGCTTCTCTGTCACTATTTACATACCAGCAGGTGCTTTGACTGAGAAAAAAAGCTCTTTTCAGAGCAACAAATAATAAACATCAACACTGGTCTTCCTCTCATCTGAACATCTCTTTCTGACATTAAGAAGTGTGATTGTTATATATGTTATTTAGTCAATCATTTTACTTCACATCACTTTGCAGATTGAGGTTGGTATTATTATAATGTTTAAGGAGAGTGTTTGTGACAAATATTTCCAAGGATGCACAAGGCTACAAACTGGCCTAAAAAACACATTTTCACATTCACCACTGAATAATTAGATGTGCTGTTGACAATAGTTTCTGTTTTCAATAAGGTGATTTTTTTCCATACCTGATATTAGGGCGGCCCAATTATGGAAAAAAATCATCATCACGATTATTTTGGTCAATATTATGTCATTTTGCCATTATTATGTCATTTTTTAGTTTCAAAATGCATTTATTCAGCATGAGTGACTTTGTGCTTTTCTTTGAGATGATTAAACAGATTGGTTGTGTTGCCAAGAGTTGTAGATATTACCCTATCGCAAATTCTGCATGTTATGTTACGTCTACTCCTCGTTGGATTCTTGGAACCCAAAGTGTTCTGATATAAGAGAACTTTTCTGACACTGTTTTTCAACCAATCAGCAGTTTTTTGAAGACCAAATGCTTATCACACCTCCTTTTCTTTTAACTGCGTGACTATAACCTGTAAAGCTGACAGGGAGTAATGAGTGGGCCTAAGGGGCGTAAGCCCACCCTACAACCTTTCATTGAAAAAAGGAAAATCATACATTTATTTTTAGGGGGGTCAAAAATAGAAGAGGAGTTATTTTTCAGCTGGATCAGCCTCTGATTCAGCCAGATTCTCACAAATTATTATGGGAAACATTAGAGTCCATTACAGTCAATACTAGCTGCAATATATGATTGGTAATTGATAAAATGTGAAAAATAAAATGGTCAATATTGGACCCCATATGGATTTATTTTACAAAAGCGATGTGAGTTCCAGGGTGGATAGAAAACCTTCTACACAGGCTATGATGGCATCTAAGGCAGCATTGGAATGGTGCAACTCTGAGCTTTCAGGCTAAAAAACAGGATCTTTAACATTGTAAAGGTCAGCAGGACAATGTGGAAGGGAATTTATTGTGCATCCTTTCAGGAATTGTATTAAGAAAAAACAGTAAACAAGTCATTTCAACTCAATTATATGAATGTGGAGATATGCAAATCAAATTCTCAATCATAAATCAATTAATTGCACAGCCTTACCTGATATAGGAATCCAAGAATTCATGTTTACCTTGTGTGTCAAAATTCATACCCTTGTTATACATAATTTATTTTCATCATTTGCACTTTATTCTATTAAAAATAATCCTTCTCCTCTTATTACCTTTGAAGGCCTGACCTTAATACTGTACATCAAGCCTGTTTTTCCATTACTGAATTCAACACAAAAGAATGTGATAACATCAATGATGTCATGTTTGCAAGCAGAGAAATGTACTTTTAATGAGCCCAAAACTGAACTAAAAGTACACACATCCACTGCCAGCGTGGTATGTAGTTTGACACAGTGGGACAAAAAGGCACAGTTTGCCTGTGACCAGTGCCTTGCACCTTGGCATGAAAGGTGTGACTACCAGAGTAGAGGCACTGATCCAAGTGTTTATTGGTCAAGCAGCTGCTGTTAGCACACTTGGGTTCAACTCTGCACTGTGAACACTCTTTTGAAATCAGTTATTTTCATCGACTTTCCTGGTGTCTTCAAACTTTTTTGAACTCCTACTGCAAGGTCCTATCAAATGAAAAATTCATTTTCCCAGTAAATTATATGACACTGTATTAAACGTTCATGAGTCTCTTGCTATATGCAAAATATATGGAAAACAAGTTCATTTTTGAATATTTTTGCATCAAAATCAATCAAAAAAATATTTATAATCTTTGTGTAAAATCTTTGTGTGTTTCAAATGTTTGATGACTCATCCTACCTCCCAAATCTTTATGCCTGTATACATTTTTTATTGGATAGTGACGGATGACAGGAAACAAGAGGAGAGACAGAGATGGGGAGTGACATATGCAAAAAAAGATCCACAGTTGGAATCAAATGATGAATGTTGCAGTTATGTGGTGTGTATCTACATCGGACTGCACCCCCCAGAAGTCTTTTGTATATGTGTTTTTGTGCAATTCTCAAAAAGCAAGCTTTGTTTGTGTGTGACTGCGTGGGCGCGACGGAAGAATTCCCGAAAAAGAGCACTGACGCTCTGCAAAACTACCCTGCATGAAATAATTGTGCGATGTAGACACAGCCGCCTCTCAATTCCTCTCCCCTCGCTTCACCATTCACTCGTGTACATACAACGCCCCTGCTCTGCTCTCCTAACCCCTCAACCCTGATGAGCGCAGCCCTCCTTTCAAAACACACAAATGCTTTTAGCAACAATAAAACCGCTGCATGTTCCTGCATTCCCCAGGGGAAGGACTTCAGTAGCAGGTCTGACATCCACTGTTTGCATGATTAGAGTCATTAGAGCATCGTCTGCTTCCTTTCACTCAGACACACAGACACTCCGTGATGGCTCTTCAAATGCTGAACACTCATGCAGATTAAATGGCGGCTTGTTCTTGGCAAAGCAGTGATTCATTTATGATTAGAAGTAGGTCAGATGACACCAAGGTCTATAAGCACCAGAGAGCGATGTGTCTTCATAGAGCGAGTTAGGCGAGTGTGAGGAATGAGGATGGACAGAAAGGGGATGAGCATTTAATCTTTTTCTTTTTTTAAAAAAAAGGAAGTAGAAGATAGGAGCTGACTTCAGTCTATGCTGTGTGAAATGTTCAGAAATGTCTGGAAGGCAGGGGGGATCACAAAGTCAGAGATCCTCCTTCAATAAGCATTTTCCTGTGTTGTTTGGTTTTGTCTGTCTATCATATTGAAATTGTGTCGTCTCTATCTTTCAGCTCCTTTGACCGACAAGCCGCCAAAGATCCTGTTTCCTTTGGAAAACAAGATTAGCAACATGGAGCTGCAGCTAGGTAAGAGCATCATGGGATTTTCACCTGAAGCAGTCGGCGCTATCTGTATCATTTCCAGATGACGAGAAATGGATGACTTTACAAATCCTCTCCAACGCTCCCCGGGCACTGAAGGCAGATTGATGATGGCACTTTTATTTGCTGGAGACAACAGCCTAAAAAATAAATAAATAATAATAATCGCTAAAGTGTTTTCCATACATGCAAATGGTGCCTGATAATGTCCTTAGGCTGTTTTGTCAACAATGGAGAGCCCATATGTTGCCAGGGTTCCATACGCTGGCTCGCCACATGGAGAGGTGGCTGCTTTCACTCCCCGTTGTTTGTCTTATTTGACGTGGGGTCGCGATGGGCCTAGCTTTGTTTGATTTGCATGCATGTGATTGTGTTTGTTTTTGTTGGGTGACAGCATATTCTGGGCACGGTCCGCTGTTCACATGGAGCTCGCCAGTGTATGAATGGCTAATGTGTCTGTCTGCGAAGAAGCTGATTGGACAAGACGGAAAGGTCTGGAAAGCAGAAGAGGATTGAATGAGTATGTGACAGGAAGAGAGGGGGTGAGGACATATGGGCAGGCACACATGCCACCAGAAAGTGAATTTTCATCATCTAGATTTGAATTTGAATTACCCAACTTGAATAATTCCATTCAAAAAAACTCATTTAAATGACAATTTTGAATATATTTAGCTTCCATTGGTCATATTATTGAGAGAAAATAATCATAAGTTGCTTATCACTATGATTTTTTCCAGACAAAAGGGGCATCCAGAGTAGGGCTGCAACTAATGACTACTTAATAGTCAATTAATCTATTGATTACTGAAATGACTATTGATCAATTAGTTGTTTGTTTTATAAAATTGTGTAAAATGTTAATGACTATTTTCCAAGCAAAACATACAACCTATACTGTCTAATTTGCCCAGACCAACATTCCACAAAGATCATCAGTTTACTATTATAGAAGACAAAAGAAAAAACAGAAAATAATCAGATTTTAGGAGCTGGAATGGGAATAATAGAATAATTTTGATATTTTATTCTTAAAAATGATTAATAGATTATCAGAATAGTTGGCAATTAATGTAATAATTGATTAATCATTGCAGCTCTAATTCAGAGTCATAGATGACATGTTAAAAATGTTTTCACAGGCAATTAGTACTCCCAATATCAAATGAACTGGTCTTAATGGGTAAATCTAATGCAGTGTCCCTCTAATGATATAGAAAATGAGGGCTTGGCACCACCATCACAAAAAAGAACAAGGGAGCCATAAGCAAAGCAGAGATGTATGAGTATGAGTTGTGCAGTAAGGCCCCACAGACTCCCAGCAGAGAAACCAAGGTAAATGTTTTACAGCTGGGCTCCATTTTGTGTGCAGGGAAGTTGTCTCTCTCTCTAGATGAGAGTTTCTCTTTTATTTAGCTTTATTTATTTATGCTCCCTCTTCCTTAATATTTGTTGAGTCATGCCCTAAGCAGCTTTATGGAGCAACATGGCAGATTTATGGTGGCCAGAATGTGCACAGAAAGAGGCTGGTCCCTTATGGCAAGTTAGCAAGAGAGAGAGAGAGAGAGAAGGTGAGAGAGAAGATGAGAAAGAAAGAGAGGGAGAGAGAGAGAAAGAGAGAGAGAGATGGGATCCAGTGGATGGACAGTAAAATTAGAGCCGTAAGCAGGGAGATAAATCTGCAACACTGCCAGGAAACACAGCCCCACTTTATCTCCTCTGCTGCCGCAAACCAGCGCAAGTTTCAGCTTTAACCATCATATACATGCAGGCATGAATACAGTATACATACAGTAGTGTTCAAAATAATATCAGTGTATTTAAAAATGTGAGTAAAGCCAAACTCCTTATAATAATGTTTATTTCAATGCATTGGGAATACTGCATTTTATATTCTAATTCTAATATTCTTAACACATGAGGAAAATGTGTCAATTTACTTGACTCTTGCACACATTTACTTTACAGGAAATGAAGAAAAACTAATATTAGGCTATTCAAAGAAATAGCAGTATTTTCTTTGTCTTTACAAACTCGAATATTTACTGTGTAAACTCAAAAATCTGAAAACTGCTTCACATCTGCGTTGCATGGAGTCAACCAACTTCTGGCACCTATGACCAGGTATTTCAGCCTCACAATTCCTCTGCATTTCTTTGTTTTGCCTCAGAAACAGCATTTTTGATGTTACCCCACAAGTTTTCAATGGGATTACGGTCCGGGACTCGGATCGGCCACTCCAGAACTTTAATTTAGTTTGTCTGGAACCAAGATGCTCCTCGTTTACTGGTGTGTTTGGGATTGTTGTATTGTTGAAACACCCATTTCAAGGGCAACATGACCTTTTCAAGTATTTTGACAAGGGCAAAATGATCCATTATCCCTTATATGCAACAAATAGGCCTGATACCATAGTAAGAGAAATATCCCAATATCATGACATATGCGGCACCATGCTTTGCTGTCTTCAGAGTGATCTGTGGCTTAAAGTCAAGCAAAATCTTACTTAATTTTTCTGCATTTCTCTTTAGGCCAGTTAATGTATTCTTTGGCGAATTGTATCCTCAGCATGTGTGTGTGTGTGTTTTTTAAGTGTGACTTTGCAGGGAATGTACCAGACATTGGTTGAATTGGTTCCAGACAAACAAAATTAAAGTTCTGGAGAGGCCAACCCAGTCCCTGGACCTTAATCCCATTGAAATCTTGTGGGGTGACATCAAAAATAATGTTTCTGAGACAAAACTAAGCAATGCAAAGAGGCTGAATACCTGTTCATAGGTGCCAGAATTTGGCCGACTCCATGAAACATAGATGTGAAGGAGTTCTCAGACCATGGTTCTACAACTAAATTTTACTAGTGATATTACTATAGTGATTCACAGGAATAGTAAATCCTAAAAAAAAAAAGTTTCTCTAGTGAATATTTGAGTTTATAAAGAAAAATGCAGACACTGCTATTTGTTTGAACAGCCTTCATTTTTCTTCATTTTATGTATAGCAATTAAAATTGACATCCTTTTCTTCAGATTTTGATTCAGGATATAAAACATAGTATTCCCAATGCATCGAAATAAACAATTATTATAAGGATTTTGGCTTTACTCATATTTTTAAACACACTGCTATTATTTTGAACACAACTCTATGTTACAGAGACTCTTAGGGGAGTGCGATATAATGATATATGTAATGATATATGAAAAAAATATTGTTAATAGTATTGTATTCAGCTCTATTGTTTTAGCTGTTGGCATTACTTGTCCTTTCACTAGGATTTTCAAATTATCAACAGCAAACCTATATATCATAAGATGCACAATTATCATGGTATAAACTTGTCTATATTGTGATATGATATTTTGGTCATATTCCACAGCCCTAGAGACTCACAACAGGGGTTGTAGAAGAAAGTCTAAGAGGATGTTGTTTCCAAAGCACAAATATCACAGCAAGAAACTGAACAGTGTCAAAGGAGGCAAGTGAGGGTGAATGATAGGTTGGATATGCTGAGAGGGAAGACATTTGGTGTATAGACATTGTCCAGTCAGAGCCACCCTCTGGTATAGGAGAGCGGGCGCTTGTCAAAGCATCCTTTAAAGCGGATGTACAGATATATTGAAAAATAAATCAATATCTGATCCATCCAAGTCTTCGCAGAGGAGTTCACACACTGCTGATTAAGCCTATCACCACCAGGTACATCTCTGTATTTCACAGTAGACTGGATTGTAGCTAAAATAATCTTATCTCTTCTCGACTTTCCACGTATACAATAAATGGATCATAGTCTGCTAGTGAAACGAGTCATTTCGCGGGGGTTGTGTGACCCTCATACAGTTTATCTTCTGTTTTACTGCCATAAATGGCCACAACATCATTGCATTTTAGACTTTTTTTTCCACAGTGTGTGTAATTACACTATCACCACCAGCAGATGGTTAAAGAACTCCCACACTACAGCTTTAAAGGGACCCTGCTTTGCCATATTCCTAATTTAATATTTTAATTTTCATGATCTATTCATAAAAAAGTGTATACTTTTATGGCCGAAAAGACCTAGATAGACTTGTAACAGCAATGCAGTCTGTCCTCCCACACACTCTCTCTGAAAAACCCAGTTTTCCCCCCTCCCCTCTGTACTGAAACATCCACTCTGTTGTGACTGGCCTAGTGCTGTCAAGAAATGTCTCACGTCTCAGAGAGCTGGGCTTGGTCAGAGAAACAGAAGCCAATTTCAAGTACTCCATAAGGAAGGGGCAGTTACTATTATCTTCCACTCCTGTTGTGACATCACAGCAGGAGACGTTTTAAATGGCTTGTGTTCAGCCGGATTTCAGCAACACTACAGAGGAGGCCAGACCACAATAGAATGATGATGATGGTGTGCGTGTGTGCATGCGTGCATGCAGATATAGCTGCACCCACACACACATTGTTGATGTTGATTCTTCATCAGTAAAATAGTTGATAACTTGCTTTCAATTTCTACCCTCTAAATACAAGGACCTTGTCCTTATCAAGTTCTACTTCTTTCTATCCTCTATAAAACTTCTTTTTCATCATTCCTTCTTGCCTTCATTCCTCCTTCACATTTTGTCCCGTTCCACCCACTCATAAAACAAACACATACATTACATGCACTAGGGTGCTACTTCTTCATACTCAATTGAACTTTGAATCACATCAAAGCCACGCACACACACTCACATGCTCTGTCTTTTATGTACTGTATGCTCTGATACTGATGCTCAAAGTTGCTGACGTTACGAGTTCCCCTTGTGTTTTAGCAAAATGTTTTTAACAAGCTCAGAGAAATAGACAGTGCAGCTACATGTTGCCCTGAATAATACGCTCTGTTTTTTGCGTGTCCGCACAAGAGTGTCACAAATATTAATTTCTGTCAGCTTGAGGGCGATTTTAATTAGGCTGCATTCTCAAAAATGTGTTAACTTTTTTTGACAGTCACAGACAGTTCTGCAGGGGTGACGTATGTTTTTAACCAAGAAGTTAACATCATCATCATCATTGAATTACTGCAAAAAATTAGATGCTGTGAAATTCGAGTCACACTGTGCAGACCAGGCGGAGTTGAGTGTGCTTTATTTATTACTTTGTGTCATCTTTTATAGTCTGGACCGGTAAAAGTTATGACACAGGTTTGTGTATGTGTGAGAGTTCAATCTGCAACAACAGGATGTCAGAGTTCAATCTGGGCTGTCTGCAGCACAGGATGTATGGGGCTCCCAGGCTCTATCTTTCAGTTTCAGTCTAGTGCAAACAGTTTCACATAACTTTAATTTTGTCACATTTGCATTCCAGCCTCATATATAGCCTCAACTAATATATAAACCCTCTTCTGTGGGTTTTTAATAGTCCCGCAATCAAACTAGACCACACTACAATATGTTTAAGCAAATATTTCCTCCTTTAAATGGTGTCTCAGACTCCCAACTATCCATTCAGTACATTCATGTATGTTTATAATATATGGTTATATATGGTAACAGTGACAATAACAGTGAAAATAGTTGTGTCTGTGTCATATTGCATATTTGCATCTATTGTTGGGGTTTTATGACAGGAAGCTGGCAGAAATACACACATTTTTAATGTGTGTGGCATATTATATGTACAGTATTACATTCGAAATATACACATTCCTACAGAGACACACTAGCTTGATTTGCCATGTGTTTGCTGTCTCAGAGACTGTGGTGGAGGGAATCAGCTCACACAGCACTCCACTTTGAGCATCTCTCTCTCTCACTTGCACTCAGTCTCCATCACACACACACACACACACACACACACACACACACACACACACACACAGACATGCACAGATATTCGCACACACCTCTGCACCACTCGGTGTAGGTCACACACATGCTTGCAGCTCAGCCCTCAATAACAGTGGGATAATTGTAACTGATAGAGGATTTTACTGCCCCCCAAAGCCAGAGGATGGGTGCACTCTAGTGGAAAGGAATTAGAGTCCATTATTTTAAAGAGCAGGACCCAATAGTATGGGATTCGTAGCAGAAGGGAGAAAACTCTTACAGCTAGGGTTGGGTATCTTTTGAATTTGAACAATTCCAGTTCCGATTCCTAACGATTTCTGATTCCGATTCTTTTAAGTGGCAGGGTCAAAAAAGCTTCCATATTTTAAATGAGCCTAATGAAATAGTTTGAACTTTTACATGAATTTTAAGTCTATGAGCTTTTTATTTTTTAGGGACTTTACTAGGATTTTTTTTGTAACCATTTTATAAATATCAAGTCAATGAACTTGAGTATAAATATTAGAAATTAAAAATACATTTTTGCAGGGGTACACTTTCCACAAGACAGCTATATTTTTGAAAACACATTTACACATACCCTGAGTGTATGTGCCTGGGTCTGGGACCTTTGCTGAGGTTAATTGACAACTCTAAATTGCCCGTAGGTGTGTGTGAGTGAGCGAATGGTGTGTGTGCCCCACGATTGGCTGGCAACCATCTGGGGTGTATCCCTGCTTCTCGCCGTAACACGCTGGGATAGGCTCCAGCAGACCCCTGCGACCCTAATGAGGAATAAGCAGGTATAGAAAATGACTGACTGACTGAGTGTATGTGTGCATGATGCTGCAGGTACTTCAACATGTTACTGTACTCCCACTGATGGGTTAACCCGGTGCAAACAATAACGAACAACTTGTATAAGCCAGTCCAAATCAACAGTTCTTGTTTAAGAAAATGATCATATTTCAGTCTTTCCTCGTTCCTTTCATCAGCGGGGGAAGGCTCTCCAATGAAATAAATGATAATTGATTGCAGATTTTACTTTTACAATGAATTTATTTAAAAATAAAATACAGTCCGCAGTTACGTAATGGTGTGTCGATATTAATGTTATTTTAATGCTCAATCAAGATCAATGAGTTTACTCACAACAACACTTCCAACAGTTTCTTCTTCATTGGCATTCAGCAGCTTCTTCTATCAGGTCAGTGGACTGGATATCAAAACTAGAAATCGAAATTTTAAATTTTGAATGATTCCGGAAGAATTGAAAAGCTCGTCCTGGTTCCAATATTCGTATTCGCACTCAATATTCGATACCCAACCCTACTTATAGGTGCTTCACTTCATCACTGACACACTGCACTGTTGTAAAGTCACACACACTTCGACACAAACATTCTTACACTGCACACAGTCAATACTATCCATCTGTAATAGATTGATGCTCAAAGTTGCTGATGTTCTCAATTTCCCTTGTGTTTTAGCTATGTGTTTTTAACAAGCTCAGAGAAATAGTGCGGCTACATGATGCACTGAATAATCATGCTCTTCTTCCCATTTCCCTCTATTATCCCCATCTTCTTCCTTTATTATTTAGAAATATCTGCCAGCTGGCCAAGGCAAAAATCAGTTTTTTTTTGTTTTTTTCAGTGAGGTAAATCCAGCCAGGGCTTTAGCATATCAGCTCCCGTGGGTATACATACAAATGTGCAAATTTGTATGTGAAGGTGCCTCAAATGTCAGATCATTTGTAATTGGTAAGTGGGGAAACTTACCAATTGCAAACTGCCTGACCTTTGAGGCTCCAGAGACACAAAGAGTCCATAATGCAGGAGGATATCATGTTGCACCATCAGTCTGAATGTGCAGGAGTATATACTGCTCTGCAAAATAACATAATACTGCAGGGTTTTCAGTCAGTCTTGTGATGTCAGTGGTAGGAATGGTTAGCAAATTAATCCGTGTTTTAAGGGGAAAGTGAGACTGAATAAATAAAAACTGAAATGATGGATTTATTACTCATCACAACTCACAGTAACTTTTACTTTTAAGCAGGATATTCTATATTTTTGGACCACCTTTATTCTTTTTACCATTTTACCACACACCAATACAGTGACGCAGTAACAGACTGGCCATTCTGGCCTGACTTGAACAGTCAGTTACCGGCCGCCCAGGCAGGCCAATCAAATCCATTTATCTGGTTACGTAACCACGCCGCTCAGCGACCTGTCGGCTACACGCAGCCATCAATCAGCTCCTGTCACTCTAGTCGAGAGAAACGGAGGGCTAGGAGAAAAGAGAAGGTGGAGCAGAGAGGGAGAGAGGGACAGAAAACACAAAGCTCTCTGCACTGATGCAGCAAAATGTAAAATAAGTGACATGTTCACCAGGAGGGAAGGTCAGTCAAAAATCCTGTGGCTTCTGTTTATATCATTCAATCAAACTGTCTTCTTTTATAGAGACTGTGTTGTGAAAATTAGTGAACTAGGCTGATGGTAACTATCCACCACCACATTCTACCACTGGTAATATTATCTGTTAAATTAAGATGGTTGTCTATTAAATACAGCTAGCTTTTTTGTTTACTCTTAATCTATTAATCTGCAGCTTTGTGGCTCCTGATTCCTCAAGTCTGTAAACCAAATTAGTAAAGATTTTGCAGTTTTCTTTATTGCAATTCTGCACCATAAATGATAGTTTGAGTACCAGTATAATATATATAATTTCTATATAATATGACTAGGTTGGGTTCACAGACACCTGTCTTTCTGCAGTATTTCTGGATTGGTTGTGCAATAATTAATAATAAAAAATATATATAAAGGGACTTGACCATGAAAAGAAATATTGTAATTGTCAATTGTATTTTTTATCTACTATTATGTATTTCCTTAGACCATTTTTTTCTTACCTATATTTCTTTCACGATATAGAATTTTTTGACCGATGCTTTTAACAAGTTTTTGTATATATATATATATATATATATATATATATATATATATATATATATATCCCGTGGAATGACCTGCATTCTGAGATCAAAGTGTTCTGTTTGGTACCGGGCCAGAGTATCGGGCCAGAGATAAGTCGCCCATACCATTAATGGTTTTGTAAGTTAGAAGTCAGTCAGTCAGTCAGTCAGTCATTTTCTATACCTGCTTATTCCTCATTAGGGTCACATGGTCTGCTGGAGCCTATCCCAGCGCGTTACGGCGAGAGGCAGGGATACACCCCAGATGGTCGCCAGCCAATCGTGGGGCACACACACCATTCACTCACACACTCACACCTACGGCAATTTAGAGTTGCCAATTAACCTCAGCATGTTTTTGGACTGTGGGAGGAAGCCGGAGTACCCGGTGAAAACCCACGCAGACACGGGGAGAACATGCAAACTCCACACAGAAAGGTCCCAGACCCAGGACCAAGGAGGTCTTGAACCTGCGGCCTTCTTGCTGTGAGGCAACAGCGCTAACCCCTGCACCACCGTGTCGCCCTAAGTTAGAAGTAAGATTTTAAATGTAATTCTAAACTCAACAGGAAGCCAATGAAGGGCTTGGAGTATGGGGCTGATGTGCTCTCTTCTATTAGTTCCTGTTAGTAAACGAGCTGCATTTTGCATTTTGCAACCAGCTGAAAACATTTTAGGGAACTTTTAGGACACGCTACGAGTAGGGAGTTACAGTAATCTAGTCTAGATGTAACAAACGCATGGATTCGTTTTTCAGAGTCATTTTTAGATAGGATATTTCTAATTTTGGCTATGTTACGCAGGTGAAAGAAGACTGTTCTACAGGATTGATTAATATGAGTTTTGAATGATAAGTCTGGCTCAAATAAAACTCCTAGGTTTTTAACTGTGGCGCTGGAGGCTATCCTCACATTATCTAGCGTGACTATCTGCTCAGATAGGGACTCTCTAACACTTTTAGGGCCTAATATAATATCTTCTGTTTTATCAGGGTTGAGTAACAGATAATTAACGGACATCCAGGTCTTTATGTCTCTAACACAGGTGCTTAGTTTATGTACTAGCCTGATCTGATTGGGTTTAATTGTAAGTATAGCTGTGTGTCATCTGTGTAGCAGTGGAAATTAATGCCATGTTTTCTAATAATATTACCCAAGGGCAGCATATATGTCCCTTGTGGGACACCATAAGTGACTCTTGAGTATGATGACGATTGCTGGTTAACGCTAACAAACTGGAACCTATTAGATAAATAGGGTTTAAACCAGGAGAGAGCGGATCCTCTAATGCCTATGTCCCCCTCCAATCTCTGCAGCAAGATGCTATGGTCGATTGTGTCAAAAGCAGCACTTAGATCCAGCCGGACCAGGACTGAAACCAGTCCATCATCAGCAGCTAACAACAAGTCATTAGTGTCCTTGACTAGTGCTGTTTCAGTGCAGTGATGGGCCCGAAAGCCGGACTGAAAATCTTCAAATAAACTATTGTCCTGTAAGTGCTGACATAGCTGTTTAACTACCACTCTTTCAAGAACTTTTGAAAGGAAGGGTAGATTTGAAATTGGCTTGTAGTTTACTAAAATATCTGGCTCAAGAGAGTTTTTTCAAGAGTGGTTTAATAACTGCATGTTTAAAAGCCTGTGGCACGTATCCTGTTATTAGGGACATATTGATTATATCTAAGATATTATATATAATTAGGGGCAGTGTCTCTTTAAGAAGTTTAGTTTGAATTGGATCTAAAATACATGTAAGTATGTAAGTATTATGTAAGACTTTCTCCTTGGTCCTGGGAACTTTCTGTGTGGAGTTTCAATGTTGTCTGTGTGGGTTTTCACCGGGTACTCCGGCTTCCTCCCACAGTCCAAAAACATGCTGAGGTTAATTGGCAATTGTGTGAGTGAATGGTGTGTGTGCCCCACGATTGGCTGGCGACCATCTGGGGTGTATCCCTGCCTCTTGCTGTAATGCGCTGGGATTGGCTCCAATAGAGCCCTGCGACCCTAATGAGGAATAAGCAGGTATAGCAGGTAATTGCAGTTATCTGGGCTGGGTCTGCAGGGGTGAATTTATCCAGTAATATTACTGGGTTTAAAGGGGCTTCTAAGTTTACAGTCTGAGCTTCCTCAGTGCTGATGTTAGGAAGGATTTGATCTATTTTATCTCTAATAGTTAAGATTTTATTATTAAAGAAATTTAAGAAGTCATCACAGCTGAGACTAACTGGAATAGATGGATCTACTGAGCTGTGACTGTTGGTCAGCCTGGCTACAGTGCTGAATAGGAATCTGGGGTTATTCATATTTTCTTCTATTAACGATGAATAATACCTAGTTTTTGTTTTACGCAGGGCCTGCTTATAAGCCAATAGACTGTTCTTCCAGGCCCTGAGGGAATGATCTGTGCGGGAGCAGCGCCATAGCTTCTCTAATTTACGCGTAGCTTTTTTAAAGGAACGTGTTTCAGTATTATACCAGGGAGATACTGTCCTCAGTCTAACAGTTTTACATTTTATTGGGGCTACCAGGTCTAAAGCGCTATGGAGGGTGTGCATCGTTTTTTCAATTAACTCATCCCATATGGCAAGACACAACATGTCTGAAATGTTGTTCTCATAATTATATGTGGAGGCGAATATAGGACGAATTATCCCTATATATTTTAAAACTGACTGGTCGCATAATGGTCTTTTCATTTGAGTTTTAACTACTGGTGAGGAATTATCATTGATTATAGATTGAAAGGTGATTAAAAAATGATCTGTTAAAGAACTGGGTTATGGGGGAGAGCCAATTTAATCTAGTATGCTGCTAAAGAGCTAGAGAGTCACTAGTGTGCAAAGCAGTAATCAGAGCAAAATGTGGATATTTTGAAGAAGCTAAAATATAAAAAACAAAATAAATAAAAAAAATAAAATAAAAATATAAAAAGTGTTTTCGGTTATTTCACCTTTTTTTGTTAAGTATGTAACACCATAGCCATGTGTTCATTCATAGTTTTGATGCCTTCAGTGAGAATCTACAATGAAAATAAGTCATGAAAATAAAGAAAACACATTGAATGAGAAGGTGTGTCCAAACTTGAAGAGCGGCCTGGAATGACATCAAATTCCTGGCCTGAATTATTGTCCCAGTCCGCCACTGTTTATGTGTTAAGTATCATTATGTTTTCCAGGTGTGACATCATACTAAGGGGTTTGGGTGAAATAGCTTGTTAAAGTGGCGCAATGTTGGCACATAAAAACTCTTGGTTAGGTTTGGGGAAAGATAATGGTTTCGGTTACAATGCGATAAAAACGTCCCAACGTGACAGTAAAAAGTGTCCAGTTTAACAGCAGTAAAATGCTTCATTCAACGGTAAAAATACCCGGCTTAGTGTTTTTAAACAGTGCTCTCCTGTTACTTGTGCAACTTTTTACATCTACTTATCTAACCCCACCTCCAGATACAGACAGTTAACACCTTATATACAGAAGAGGCCATTGGACTCATTTCATAGGGTATATAACTGAGACATGCATTCCTTTTCGTACGAAAACCAGGGGAATGAGAATAGCCTGCGCTCCCAAACTCTGTCTTTTATATATTAGTGGTTTCACTAAAAGCCTGGAGTAACTTGTCATTTCAGATCAAGTGTGCATCCAACTAACATCTTTTCCAAATCCTCCTCCTTCATTCCAAACCCCTTATTCATATTATCGCTCTCTCTCCCTCTCCTATCCATCTCTTTATCCATAATCTTGCTCACCTCCTCACTGCCTCGATTGACCTGTGTTTGCTGGAGGAGTTTAGGATTCATCAGAATCAGATGATTTACCAAAATCTGTTAAATGGTTAAGACCCTGGTTTTGTTGTCTTCTCTTCGCTTCTCACTACTATGAAATCTACAATACTGGAGACCTTCTTGATCTTAACACGTAGCAGGGACATCTGCCATGTCCCCTCCTCATAGAGAGGGAAATTGAAATTGAAACTGACATTGTGCTGCAGAGTTACTAAAGGTCGACTCAGAGTCACATACAAAATTACCCCATGTCTCTTTTTCACTCTGTTTGCTTCTCTCTCTCTCTCTCTCTCTCTCTCTCTCTCTCTCTCTCTCTCTCTCTCTCTCTCTTTCTATCACACACACACCAATCTGGTCTCTCACATATTGATCCCTCTCACTTCAATTCTTATCATAATATTATGTTTTTTTTTTCAGCTCAGATATGCATTAAGTAGCATATCTGTGAAAGTATGACGGTATTTGTGTGCTTAATGTGTTTGTACTTACGATGTGTGACAGTGGCCCTGTATGGGAATGGATGTTGGCAATTCTGGTGATAGGGAGGATGCTAATCTTGCAGGGAAGCCTTGAAAAAAACTGCACCGTCAGTGCTTCGTGTTTTTGATTCACTGAGTACGCGTATCTATATCTTTTGTGATAAATGACGTATTTACATTATAACAGAGGAAAAAAAATCGCCAGCTTTAAAGGTCGCCATGCAGATATGGGGAACCATCCTTTTTTGTGTGTGTGTCTTCATTCAATTTTGCCTGCAGTCCCTCAGTGACCCGGCATTAAGTAACCCATGGTGACTGGAATGGTAACTAGTGTGTCAGCAAAACAAAGCTACATGTTTAAGTGTGTGAACGGTCGTCATTAATCACCAAGTCCTGAGAGCAGGAGCCTGCAGTATGATAAATTAACTAACAGCGCCTCTACTCTTGCCTAACAGGAAAGGGAGAGGGCGGAAGACAGGGAATGAGAAAACACACATAGGGAGCGACAGAAACAGCAGCACATAGCAGGCAATAAAGACAAACACAACTCCCCACTGTGCACCACATACAGCTTCTTGTTTATTGCTGCCTTGACATTACTCGCCACAGACAGTGAGGCCAGTAAGAAGATGCAAGAGAGGTATGAACCTAGCTTTCATTCAGACAGTAACAGGCTGCTGTTTATACTCCCTCGGGCATCAGACTGTCGCCAGACTGTCAGGCGCTGTCTTTTAGCTGTGTTTTTGACTTTTTCTTTTTTCACAGGCTGAGAACAGCATGCCGGGCAAAGCAAAGCAAAAATTTGCCAACTGTTTATCAGGCATATTCTCAATTCACTACAAACAATTTGACAGTAGAGTGGCGTGAAAGAAAAGAAAAAAAGAAAAATGTGGCATTTTTCTTTTTTTTTTTTACTTATTTTGGAGTATAAAGTGTTGCATTGCTACTTCCTGAAAATGCAGACATAAAGCTCACCCATTTGTTGGCAGTCAGCTGACTGTCTGCCGTGGTCTTTGTTGTGTGTGTTCAAGTGCAACTAAAGCAATATTCACACAGGATCAGTCAATCCGGCACCCTCCTGCAGGGAGTTCAGGCATCTCTCAAATGCATTGTTTTCATAAGGGATGTAGTACATCAAATTCCAATTCCAATAATTCCAGTGAGAGGACTAGCTCATTTAAATGAGTTCAAAAGAATGAGGGTATGGTATTTGGGCGGAAGTGCAGGAGATAGTGGGTACTGTTTTTCCCACATTGCCTGATTGTGATTGTGAATCCAGCCTTAGATGTGAGATGACGCAGCAGTCTGCTTTTATTCAGTTTGTATTCAGCAGTTTGGTGTATCAGGGGTATAAGATCTCTGCCCCCAGAGAAGGCGACAGATCAGATTCATCTTCCCTTGGCCTGAGCTCAACTTTGTGCTCTCTGTCACTGTCGCTGCATGCATGTGCCTGTGTATGTGTCAGTATTCAGGCTGGGAAAATGATACAGGCCAAGCACTTGTGTTAAATCAGTCACTGGTAAGAGTTTCTACCCTTTAAGCTCTTATTTGGCTTAGATGTCTTAAAAGAGAGATGATTTACTTAATGGTAGCTTTAAGGTTGTCTGCGTCTGATGCTCAGGCTCACAAAGAGGTAATCAAAGAGGAGGAGCACCCTACTCATCCCTGCATCACTCTGTATTTGATACAACAAGAACAGACAAGCAGAGGCCAACATAATGAGATCTGTCTCCTCCAGTCTCTGCCTCCTTGGTCAAGGGTGCAATCATAAGGTCAATATCTTACAAAAAATCAACTTTATACACAGACTACATTGAGGGAAATGCATTGAAAACTGAATACTTGACCCAATAGGCAAAAAGAGATGGACATACAGTATTAAGAAAGGATGGAGAAGTGAGAAAAGAACATGGAGGATAGAGAGAGATGGAGGGAAAACGGGGGGAGGGTGTTGGCACCGGAATGACATGCATGAACAGCAAAGCGAGCAGGGGAAAAGGCGGCTTTGCCATTCACTTTGAAGCTTGCTCCACTTCTGTCTGTCTTACGTAACAGAAAAATGAAGAAAAACAAGTGCCCCCAAAAAAACTAGGCAGGGTGGAGGGAAGAAAAACAGGAGGCAAGTCAGAACTTCCAAACTTCAGGGCTCTTTTTGGTCAAAGTAGTATTTCACAAAGCTTTATATCATGAAAATCAGCTCCTAGATCTGTAAAAAAAAAAAAAAAAAAAGAATAGTCAAGCAGATTTTAATAAAAGAAAACCACAAACAATTCTCACTGTAGATGGCTGCTGTTGCAATCCACCTCATCACTGCCAACAATTTAGAAACTTTTAAGGATATTAACTCTTGTACTCTGAGATGATAAAACCATCAGCTACAAACAAACTATGAAATTGTGAATTGTAATGATACTGAGCTATTAAAAAGGCATTTTCTTTATTGTTAACTGTTAGTAGTAGTTATGTTAAGTATTAGTACTATATTACTATTTTGAAATTAGTTATTATAATCCTGTAACTTTGATTAAAACATGAGATTTATTAATGATTGTGTTTGTGTCCAAGCTCTGTATCATTATATGAGACAATCTTCAAATTGAAAATTACATTCTGATCACCTTCATTCAGTGGTTGCATTATAGGGCTCCCCTCCAGTCATGGTATGTATTTCATGTTAAAGGTGGAGTGGGAGATCTTGGAAAAAACGGTTACAGCTATTCAACACAAGTGAGATTTTGAAAATATACACTCCCTCCCCTCCTCCCAAAGGCTCGGCCTCCTCCTCTTCAGCTCACCCCTCGAAACCATGCCTTCACGATACGGTACGTAGCCTGCTGTATCGTGTCCCTAGCCAGCCATCATAGGTTACAGTCACAGACATGGATTATTTTATAAGTAGTATGCATTCGCCCGTAGTAGCCTACCACATACCTGAATTTGAATGATTTATGTTACTGACTTATTTACTTGCGGGCGCTTTATTTCACGGGCAACAAACGGAACGACTCACACGGGGGTATGGGGTATCTCTGGGATAAAGGCACCTTTCTGTTGTAGTCACCATAAATTTGCGATAATCAAATTGCGGTAATCACAGTATTGTTCACGTGTTATTTTTGTATTTAGAGTTTTCATGACGAGAGCTCAAGCTCAGACTTAGCTTAGCCTTGTAGTTGGTAGCTTAGCGAAACATGCTGGAATTATGCTTATGTCACTCGATTGACAATAAGTTTGTCATCATCTTTCATTTTCTCACTGACTGGTTGAATAGGCCTACAATACCCGTAACCGACCAGTATGTCAAAATATTATGTAATTAGAAGACAACATCTTACATATCCAGTCAAAATTCAGTGACTTTGGCATCCGTCTGGAGCCCCTTCTCACTTTTTAGCTGGCGCCAGCGCTGGAAAGCCGTACCAATAACCACTCTTGTCCTGTTTCGTTCTTCTGTTAGCTTCCGCATGGCTGTTGCTTTTTCAAGAACAGTTTTCCCTTTGGTTTTGCTGCCAGTCGACGTCTTCTCTGCCATTGTTGCAACGATATATCTGTGCGCGCTAACTTGAATGTTGGCTTTCGAAGCTGTGTCTGCTCACCTGATTGCCAGAGCTGTGGGGGGTCGAGTGACGACGACACAGTGAACGCGCAAAATGGGGGGAGGGGTCGAGTGAAAGGGGGGGGGGGGGGGGGGTGGAGCGGGGAGCCGTTGGGAAGGGAGGGGTGGGGGTGTGTGCATAGGTATTTGATGGACATATTAGACAGCCAATAAATGTAAAGATGATCAGTACATTGATTGGTCAGAGTTTTCCTCTGAATACACCCTCTAGACCGGACCAAAATGTTTAGAGTTTTTTGCAAACATTCTATTGAGCAACATCGTTTCTACCCCAACACAATGCAACACACTCTGGTCGCTATGGTAATGTTTAAACATACCTTCAAAATAATAATAATTTTCTAAATAAAACATAATTTTTGAAAAAATAAAATAAAAATAAAAAATAAAATAATAAATGGAAATTATTGTTTCTTTCTGTGCGGCCCAGTACCAAATGACCCACGGGCCCGTACCGGGCCGCAGCCCGGGAGTTGGAGATCACTGATCTATGGCAATGGGGTCAACTTTTCTTCGGGTTCGCTCAATTCCTTACTTAAAGTAATTTTAGTGCTATAAAGGAGTCTTCCTAGTGCTAGGATAAAATTATATGTGAATAGAGGCCCAGGGCTCTGACGATTTCAACAAGGGAGTGTCTGTACCTGCCTGTTGAGTGAGGGGTAACAGTGGTAGGAAAATGTGATGGTTAGTGGTGTGAAAAGAGACAAGAAAGGAGGGTCCAGAGGAGGTTGTTGAATGGAAATAACACAGAAACAGAGCAGAGATTGGGGCTAGCTATGTTCAGGGCCCCTTGATGCTGGTGGTGCTTTAAACACATTGGAGAATTGCTCTAACTGTCAGCTCACCTATATACGGGTCATAATGTGTCTTAAAATATAAGATGTGAAATAGTGACAGCTGGGAATACATGCTCACACCTAATTTAACAAGTATATTTCGAATAAAAGCTAATAAGTGTATTAGATTTACAGTAGATGTAGGTATAATCAATAGATATTATATATTAATATTATTGGTGGTGTTTGGGGTCCCTTAAATCAAATTATGCGTAGGGCCCCATAAATTCTTGGACCAGCCCTGGCTGTGTTTCTCCTTCTCTTTCTCCAAGTTACATAAGCTGATCCCTCCATCCGAACCCAAAGCTTCATCCTGCAGTAAGGAGAGGTGATGCAGGATGAGCTAACAGCTATATTACCATTGCCCTCTCTCTGCAGTACTGTTACTTTTTCATGACAATCAATCATCATGATGCCACCGTCGCCCACGGCAGCGAATGTTGCTATGGAGATCAGTAGATCTGCACCAGAACTGCTGCCTTAGGGAGACTATGCAAGCTTACGTTGGCGCTGTGTTTGTGTGTGCATCTTTTCTGTGTGTGTGATGGTTCATCTTTAATTGCCATCTGCAATCTGCATCCTGAGCACAGTCAGTAATCCGAGGGGCTCAGCGTGGGGTAAATAGGCAAGACTCATTTACAAGTGTGTTAATGGACTTTCTATCTTTGTCTTTCTCCATCCCCTTTCTCTCCCCCGCTCTGTTTCTCTGTCAGCCTTTCTTTATCCCCTCTCTCTCTCTCTCTCTCTCTCTCTCTCTCTCTCTCACACACACACACACACACACACACCACATAGCATAGGCAGAGACAAAAACTTACTGCAGAGCAGAAGCAGTATAGAATCATTTTGTGCCGAATTTACATAATGTTATGAATAAACACAGTTTCAGGCAGTTAATTATCTACAATTTGGCCATTATCATAAACATCATTGGACTGGCTATGATTGGCTGCTGCTGACTTTATTTTGAAGAGTGGATATTAATTGGGCCGAAGCTAGCCTGGGGTGATGTTTAAGAGAATCTATAGACAGCTGGAATAAGCTGACAATTTATTTGTTTGACATTGGTTGGTAGAGTAATTACTATAAACAACCAGGGATGACAGATAAATTGTGTTAATCTTTTAAGGTCTAATATCGAAGAAAATTGCTTTTTGACTATAAGAAGGTGGTATAAATAGTGCCCAATATGTCAAAATGAAAATGAAAATGAAAAATCACCACCCACTAGAGATGCACGGTTGGTGGTTGCAGTCGTGGATTCCACAGCTCGGGCATCCGACGTGACAAAAAAAAAAATGTAATTAAATTTAGGCAGTTGGTGGTGGACTTTAGCCTTTAAATTTTGTCAGTATCCTTTCAAGGGCACATAGCTCATCCAGTTATGGCATCCAAAGAAAATAAAACTTCCAGGGAATGCAGCAGAAGTGAACAATTCCAGGATAACAGTGCTTTTTTCAGTGGTTGTTGCAAAAAGATTTACCCAGATATAGTAGTGCTTCTGTTTCTGATTGGCTATACAATAGCCAATCAGAAATCAGCTTTTTTTAAGATTATTGAGAAATGTAACCAAAAGTTTGGAGAGAGTTTTTTTTGGAGAGAGTTTTGCAGATGGACCTTATTTTAACTGTAATATACCCAGTGAAAGGATGAACACAACCTGTAGCTATTTTAGCCCCTCTGTGCAATTTCTCCCTCGTTTTCTGCTCTCTTCTCTCCCAGTTTCTTTCCTTCCTCCCTTAACTACCTTCTTCAAACCCTGAAATGTGTTATTAGAATAAAACAATGGAGGCACAGGCATGTTAAGTAGCAGCTTTACTTTCCTTAATAACTACCCTGAGTAAGCATAATTATCCCCTTTGAAACAAAAGAAAAACCCTTCTTTGGTTACTAGGCAATAAGTGTGCAGCTGGTATTGAGTGTTTTCTATGTGGGCACACAATTTCTGTTGTCATTACAGATTACAGGCATTTTCTCATGATTTCCAGCTTACATCTTGCATTTGGTTTATCAGAGTAAATGACCAAATTTAAACCAAAGCAATCAATTTGCTGCATGTTACAAAATAATAATATACTGTAGTTTGATTTCTCAATTCCTTATGGTGAGTTTTAGGAGATTTAAAGGTTTCTACTGACAATAATTTAATTATGTGTATGCTGTGTGTACAGCAGTATTACTGTGTACAGAAAAGGTGTGTATTTCTTCAATTCTTAATTCAATACTCATATGCCATACGCACTGTGAAAGCTTTTTTGGATGTTTTAGTCTTGCCTCTTATACATAATTGCTGTGATTTGGGAATGTGTTTTGCACAGAACAAGAACTGTGGATTTAGTCTGTTATCTTTTACACAGCAGCTGCACTAGGAAGAGATTGAGAGGAGGAATGATTGCAGTGAGGGAAGCAACGATCCAACTGTTTCTGTTACTAAATTTATTCCAATACCTCAACTCAGAGTATCTGCTTAGACTGAATAATGGCAACTTACAGTCTAAATTTAATGGCAGGAAAACATATGGTGGGTTAGGACATTTCTTTTGCATTTGCACCTTTACTTAACAGTTGACAATGATAGGAAAAATGGGTCGAGAAATAGCTTTAACATATAACAAAATTCCCTGACTAAAATGTAATTGGTCTTGTTTTTATATCTTTTACATGATATGTGTCTTAACCACTAGGACACCCCAGTGACACTATCTATAAAGCAGATTCAGACCCCATCCACTTAATGAGGCCAATATTGGTGCTGATTGTGATCTGGCAAATCCAGAGACCAATCATCCATGCAGGGATGTGAGCACTACACTATTAAAATCACAATCTATCTTCTCTAAGTCATTCCCTTCCATGACTAACACTGGGCAACTGTTAATATGAAAAATGTTTAATTAACCATAACATATCCCACTGTCATTAATAACCACTTAAATGGACTGCTTCATATTGAGGTAACATCGATGTTGGCGGCTCATATTTCAAATCACAGACTGTGAGGGGCAAACTCCTAACTTTTCTTTCAACAAGATCTCTCATATTTACTGTCTCAATAAATCAGTCAATAGTAATGTTATTGAGAACCACTGATAAACTAAAGTTTTAGATGCCTAAACATAACCAGCCCTGTGGATCACAATTTTTTTTTGCCATTGTTTAAGTTAAGAAGAAGCACTCCGGAAAGAGGAGTTACTATTACAATTTTCCTCATCTCTTTACACACAAAAACTGGAACGTATGACACAATGACCATAATCTGTAACTGATATATCAACTCCCTAAACCAATTCTGCTGAACTATAAACACATTTCCTGTGTTAAACCCAGAATTCATTTCTAAATTGCAATTTCTTCACAACACTACACACAATTCTCTCTAGTTTGCAGACTCTTCATCAATGCCAAATCTCCCTGTGCTCAAACAGAACACACTGGCAGTGTTTTCAAAAGGAAAAACTTCCATTTCCAAGGCTGTTGTGTTTGTGATGTCAGTGGTCCAGTGGCCAGATAGGAACTGAAGACAGGATGCAGATTGTTTGTTGACTGCACTGGCCCATTTTCTATTATTTGTTTTGTGGAATTCATTAAAACATCTGGTTGTGTTTGCTGCAGCACTCTTGGGAAAAATAAAGTCATATTTTTTACTGTACATTTGTGTTATTTTAAACAGTAAAAAACAGGAGTATGCATACAGTAACACTGAAATTGAAAACACATAATGCTCCAGATAAGGCTTTTATATAGTGTTTTCCCTTTCATAGTGGTATTGTCCATTCTGCACATCAGGGTTCAGAGACATTTCTTCTCATATGATGGTCTGTGTGTGTCATTCAACACAAAATATCATTTTGAGACAAATATCGTTTTGAAGCAAAGTAGCGTTTTGCACAAGATATGTAAGGTTTTGTAGTTTGTGTGTGTGGTTTTTGGATTTGTGTTTAGAGTTTTGAGAAAATAAGGTATGCTTTCAAAAGAATGTGTGTAAGTAACTGAGACTGTCACTTTCACTCCTTTTGTGACATCACAACAAGGACTTTTTCTATTTGAAACCTACATATTTATACACCAGGCCCTTTAAATTTCTCCAGAGCACCCACCATCTGTCTAGTGCTGCCTGCTGGCACCAGAACCTGTCTATTGAGAGGAATATGGTTCGTGTCTCCAACAGCCAGCAGAGTTGTTGGAATTTGTCTTTTTCAATTTATTCCTCTACACCTTTTTTGTCAGCTGACAAATACATTATAGATAGTATTATTATTGCTCAAAAATCTTAGTGAAAGCCATAATTCTAAATTGTCAGTATTTATTTTTTGTAAGTTTATTTACAAACTTACAAATTTGCATTAACCTGTCCATATCTACACAAATGGAAAGCCATCATGCCATTTGGATGACACAACCAAACCCTTATATCCAAACCAACATTGTAATTGATGTAATGGATAAATAGAAAAATGGAAATAGAAAACTTTAGTTTTCTATTATTATTCCTCAGTATCGCCTTACTAAGATTAACCCAAAAAATGTTAAATTAAACAAAAAATATTAACAGTTGATGAAACAGGCTATGAAAATGAAATACAAAGATGTATAAATAGTATAAATTCATGCAGCTGAAGTCAACAAACTCATTAAAGCAACACACACACACACACACACTGCTATGTTGCTATGCAACAGCACTTGTGGACATTCTCCTCTGGAGACTGAGTTAGGACTGTGTGTGTGTGTGTGTGTGTGTGTGTGTGTGTGTGTGTGTGTGTGTGTGTGTGTGTGTGTGTGTGTGTGTGTGTGTGTGTGTGTGTGCATGCGTGTGTTTGTGTTCACTTAATATGTTTGCTTAGTGATGCATTAAATCAGTGATTAAAAAAGATAGACGCAACCTTTTGTACATATGCCGAGCTCCATACAGTGCTAACTCAAACAATAACTCATTATGATGTCATATTTTTGGTATGTTCACAAACTGAAAACAAACATGGCCAATGTGCACAGCACACACCTGCTGATATTCTTACTCTTCACACATTAATATGTGTGAGCATTCACAATATACAGTATCGTTACAGCTATGTCATTGCATCGTGTGCGTGCAAGACAGTCATATCACAGGCCATGCCATGTAAAGGAGGCAAATTAACTCCACCATTAGTAGAACAAACACAGCCATAAGTGTAGTTAGTGCATAAATAGTCAGTAACCCTCCATGTTATAGTTTCTTAACTACATATGAACTCCAAACTGATATATTAACTACTTTGTAGTTCATATGTTCTTCATATAAAAACTCATATGCATTTTATATGTAGTTGATATAAGTTTTCATATATTGTTACTACAGTAGTACATAGCACAAGATTGATTCAGCAACTTGCCCTGCTGATTGGATTGTCTGTCGAGGCAAGTAGTCCCGCCCACTGGGAGCGTTATCATTGGTGAGAAGTCCGGACTGATATATAAAGTGAACGGAAATGTGATCAAGATGGTTTTAACCAGGGAAGGGTTTGTGTACAATGGAGCACGAACATCTGATGTGGAAGCATGTTTGGATCAAGTTTGGATGTGCAGTGTAGTGTCAACAAAGACCAGCAAGTAGCCAACCATGTCGCTGTTCACAGTTGCCAAACCACAAAAACGACCCAACTTGGTGTAAAACAATATGAGGAAGGTTCCAGGAATCAATTGTATAGCATTAAAGTTCAATAAAGGCTAGTTTGCACACAAAATCACCATCTTTTCTTCAATTCCTGTATTTTATCATATCACAATTTATATCACTGGGGGAAAACTATTGCAGTTTTTGCTAATATCACTCAGTACTACTTCAAATCAAACATATTTAAATGAAAGTAAAATTACTTGTATAATAACATTCTCAAACTGTTACTTCCATCCCTGTACCTGGCTGTTATATTAATCTTCTTTCTCTACTTTTCTTAATTTTTCCTCTTCTCAGTGGCTTTTCTAATCACATGCACTCCCCCATTAGAGATAATGTGACCTTTTGTGTGTTGGCAGTTTCCTGTGTGACCTTTAAGAGTGAGGCAGACAGAGAACAGCTGTGTATTGAGTGGAGCATAATGTGGGGCTAAAGTGGACTCCATCATTGAGTTCAATCTTTTTGTCCTCAACTGGAAAATGAGAAAATTAGTCACCTTTACGTACTGTATGTGCAAGTGTAGCCATGCTTACAAGAACGTCTCTGACCCCGTGTCTCAGTAGAACAGACCCTCCACATCACGCTGTGTTTCACAAGTAATCTGTCACTTTCACTCTTTGGTGGTGTTCCTCCTCATCACATCCTTCGCCGCTCATTGGTTTTGCACTCCTGCCTCTATTTTCTGTCTCCGACTCTATCACCCAATCAATTTGTCTCTCTCTCCCCTGAGATTCCCATTCCCAGAGTAAATATGTAAAGTTTGGGCTTTTATCACTGAAACCAAAGTGCAAATGAATACTCATCATTTATGTTTTCATTTACAATCCTCATGTCAGGCAAATGTGTCAGTGGTAATATTTAAAGTACTGCTGCAAGGTTCACTTTATTTGTGCCACAGCAATGAAATTAATTTCAACTACCTCCATGTGTCCTTTGAATATTGAAACTAAATTGTGTTTTATCCCCTTTGTGCATCTTACTCACTGGTGAGTGATTTGTGTAATGAAAGTGATCTAAAAGTAAACCTACATTTAAGATTGATTGGTTGATCAGGGATAGCAATGGACAATAAAAACATGTTTTTTACTCAGGCTTTTAACAACATTGTACAGATAGTATGTTCATCTATCATGCTCTTTGTGTGTGTGTGTGTGTGTGTGTGTGTGTGTGTGTGTGTGTGTGTGTGTGTGTGTGTGTGTGTGTGTGTGTGTGTGTGTGTGTGTGTGTGTGTGTGTGTGTGTGTGTGTGTGTGTGTGTGTAGGTCAGATTCATGTACTCATTTCTAACAAAGCAATATTACTATATTCTCTGTTGGCTTTAACTCTATTTGTGAAAACTAATAACATTCCCATTACTGAGATTTCCCATGCCCTACAGGATGCTTGGCTTTTCACCCACAATACATGAATTGAATCGTTAACTGATGTTTGATGGATTATCTGTAGGAATTCCTTATCCCATGCCAGGTAATCCACCCTATCTCATATAAATTATACTAAGGAAACACTATGCTAGTCGAGTTGTTGTGATGTCACAACTATGTAGTCACTGCCCGCAAAAAAAGAGGTTTTATGTGATGTAAAACTATATTGAGAGGATTTTTGGTTCTTAAAACCACTAATATATCTTGTTAGGGATATCAAAACTTCAAATAAAACCCAGGAAAAGTGTAAAATATGGGACCTTTAACATTTATAGCTCAATGTGTAACTTGTCTGTATTAAAATGTGTAAAATGACTACATGTATGTCATATGTTTTGTTGGGTTTTTCTCAAACATAGAGATATCTGTAATTTTAATAAAGGTAATGGTCCATTTCACCAAAGAGTATATGTGCTCAAGATGATAATTATTTTGGCCTGCAAGAAGCTCTGTCATGAACTGACTTTTTATATATTTATAAGCAACAAATTTAACAACACACCATTTAAGATCTTGGTGGTTTTTAACTATATATTCTAAATGTATGAAGGATTTTATTCATCGGACATCACAGGAAACTGTCCAGCAGGCATCTTGATCAGATGTCTAAACCATCTCACCTAACTCCTTTCAACACTGTTGAAAGGAGAATGTTGAAAGTGTTGTTTCCTAAGAGTTATGGAATTGTAAGACCATTACCATGTTTCATGATCTAGAGAGAGTGACTCATGGGTGAGGGTTTGAATGTAGATAGAATGGAAAACAAAGCTTTGCCTTCAGGCTGCAGCCCTTGCATCATAAACTTCACTTCAAGCTTATCCTCATTCAAGGACAGAAAATACACTAATTATTGATTATCAAGATAGATATGCAGCACCTGCAGCCAGCAATCATCTTTACATGACAATTTCACTTTAATTTGCAAGGTCACACACAAACCCAGTCTGGTCTGGCTTCATCGTTTTCCAGTGAGTTAGAGCCATGACAACTTTCATCCGAGGGGAAGAAATCAAGAATACATTCAACATGTATACAGTAAATGCAATTTATGGTCAAAAGTGTGGACACTTTCTCACTCAAATGAATGGGAAGCTGTGGAGTTGGATCAGTGTGTATGTGACATGAACACATGCACCAGTTTGTCTATGAATAGGCCTACATGAATGAAATAAACATCTCACAGTGGGGTGCTGCAATATAACATTTTCATTTTGATTGGTCCAGTTTCTCCAGAGTGATGAGGTTTTCTTGATCGTGCAGCACAGTGGAAAAGTACAGAATGGTAATGATATACTACAGGAGGAGTTCCAGCCATGCAGCGATAATCATTTCTACAGGATTAAATCCTGACCCACATCAGCCTAGCATATTAGCATTCTGAGAGTACTGCAGCAAGATTCCACACAGACTAAATGCCTATATTGATAGGATGGGAAAGAGGAAGGGAAATAGTAGTGGGAGACAGAGGGGGTGATTGTGAGAAGCAAAAAAGAACGAATAACGTGGGAAGGAGAGTCAGCTTTTAGCACATCAGACTGTATGTTGGTTGTGTTTGTTTGCCGCTGTGCTTTTTAAGATGAGGATGGTGTTTGAAGCTGTGGGTTCACTTACATCTTAAATCCTGCATTGAACAAGAGAGGTATCTATGAAATTTCTGCACCACAGTGAAATTGGATGGCTGGTATGAAGCCTAAGAGAAGCTTTTTTTGAATTTCACTGATGTTGATGCAACCGGTCTGAGGACCAAAGAGTTATTTTAGCCAGATTGACATACAGATATTGTTATGAAGTCACAAACTTGCTTCATTGAACATTTCAACTGTTTTTATTGTGTTGTAAGAAATATAAAGACTGTTAGTACTGTATATTCAGTCTGAATCGGGCATTTTGTCGACAGGCATCATTCATGTCGTCATCAAGCATTGCAATAATAAATGCATTTGCAGAATTTGAGGTTTAAACAGACCACTGATTTCAGGAGGATGAACACTGAAAGGAGATGAAGAGTTAGGCCGTGTTATGGTGATGAATTGAACTGGAGATGTCAGTTAAAGTGAAGGTTCTGGAAGAATTTAATAAAAGTTCAAGTGTGTAAGCTGAAAGACGATGTCAGGTGAAATGTTGGAACTAATATGTAAGCGGTAAAAGTAAAACTGTGTACGCTATGAGCATTTGAAATTTCACTTGAAGTCTAAGATATAAAAGCAGCTGAACTGTCAGAATAAAGAAGAATAAAAATAACTGAATTGTGTAATGGGTGAAAGCAGTTGAAGTGAAATTTCTTTTGAAGTGTAAGTTAGACAGCTGCAACACTGTTTTTTGATTCGTTGATAAAACATTGGACCAAAGTTTTTACTAAAAGCAAGATAGATAGGTCATTATTACTGAGTGCATCATGTAGTTCATTAAAAGTTCAATTACTGCTATTCAGAATGAACCATATGCAATGATGACACTACATTAGGCACCAATGACTGGACCAAAGTGTGAATAAAGGGTGTCCTCGCTAGTCAAACTATTGCTGGTTGATCCCCAGATGAGAATAAAGCAATTTGCACAGCCAACTCAACCGATCACACACTATGTGCTTGTTCAGCTTTAGCAGGTTTCAGATGTATTATTTGTTTGGGAGTCCTGTGTGACTGGTTGACTTTTTTACTGTTTTTTGGATGTATACAGGAGTGTGTGAAGTCATTTAGGTGAGATTTAATTCTATGAAGTCAACTAGACTTCCACAAATTCAGTTACTGTAGTCTTAACTCAAGAGGCTTCACCATCTTGCACTTTACGTCCAGATCGTTTAATGGTGTTTGAATTCTAAGTGGAAATTCTTTGCACATTCTGAAGTGTTGTTCCTGGGATATATGTATATATATTCTCTAATATTTTATTTTTCATTGTTTATTTATAAAAATGTGCATGCTTTTATCATCCAAAAGCACAGATTTAGACTTGTAGCAGCAATGTAGTCTGCCTTCTCTCACACTGGCTCTAAAAAACCCTGTTTCCCCCCCTCCCCTCCACACTGGTGTGAATGGCCTGGTGATGTTGGAAACATCCCAACCCCTCAGAGAACTGGGGTTAGTCTGACAAAGGAAGTCAAGTACTGGCACACTGGAAGGAGGGAGTGACTACATGGATCCAGAGGTGGTTTCTGTTAACCTGCATTCTTTTTGTGACATCACAACAGGAACCTCGTCTAAATGGCTTGCATTTGGCCAGGTTTCAGCAACACTACAGAAGAGGCTAGACTACAACATAATGAGTGGGTGGTCTTATTTCACAGTTTGCGTGTCAGCAGGAACACCAGAGACCTAAATATTTACACACAAGCCCTGAAAAAGATTGTTTGTTTGATTCTTATAAAAGGGGCCACTTTGATTGTCTTTTCTCATACAGGACATAAATTACAGGCTACTCGAAATCAACATGATAAAAACTGAATCTAACTGGCCTGTATGACTGAAACAATTACACTGCTGTAACATGTTTGCCATTCTCTTTACACATTTTCCTGAACAGTAGATTCACCCCTGACTAAAGGTCATTCGAAGTGGTCAAGTCATTAAATGTCCAACTACTACAAGAAAGCTAATCTGTCCCTCTTAATATTCATAGTTAAACCCATTCCAAAAGGCACTGGATAGCACAGGCCTCATTGAAGAGTTAAAATACAAAATATCAACCTTTTGCCAGGTGTGCGCGTATTTAAATGCAAACGGGAGGCTGAGTGATCTCTGAAGCGATTACTTCAGTTACTTCAGATAGCATTAGGTTATCTACATTAGGAGCTGAGCCAACCTCTCGGTCTTCTTCAATGTCTGGCTAAAGATTTCACCCTGTGTTTGATATGCATGCATACTCAAGTAAATGTAACATACCATGATTGTTAGCAGTATATATTTCTGAGTGTATCTCAGGACCACTTATCTCCAACGTGAATTACCATGCTGCCTCACTGGTAATACCTGTCTCTTTATAGAATCAATTAGTGTACACTGTAAAGGCTTGCGTCCACATGGCCTTTTTTTTCTCAGGCAGACAGAGAGCACTGGTATGAAGCGCTTGTGTGATGAGGGGGAAAATAAAAAAAGCTGTGTGATGATTTTGTTTCTATGTCAACAATATCTTGATGATTTCTTCCAATTTGCTCCCACAAGTGGGCTTTTCTGTCTTTGTTATGATAGTTTCTGTCTGACATGTCAAAAAACTCAGGATAGGCACAGCCAGAAGAAGCTTCTCCATTTTCTTGGTTACCAGAGTGACGGGTCCCAAGAGCGACAGCAATGACACAAGTGCCTTTCTGTAAAGTTCAGAGATTTTTTTAACTAGAACTAGAATGGTAACAATTGAAAAAAGACACTGGTGCTCCGAAAAAAGTTGTGTGGATACAGCCCTTAAGGCACAATGTAGGGAAGTCTACTGTTTCATGTTGTTGGCAAGCCCCATTTACAATTGTGAGTCTTTCTAAATAGTCTGTTTTGCATCGATCTCTAAGATGCTCTGTTTATTTAAATCATTTTCTTCAGTATCAAATGTTATCCAATGATAGTTCAGACAGTATCTCCATGGTTACAGTACAAACAGTAGCTAATAGCTAAAGCTGCATCACTTCTGATGGTGCAGACTCCTGAGACATGTCCAACTACAAGCCCCACATCCAGTAACCGCAGTTCCGTGAGCCAAAGGTTTTATTAAACTTGATTTAAAAACGGTCACATTTCTTGGCTCAAGAGAGTTATTATAATGAGTCATATAACTGTTGACTATCAGTCATTCAACTTGTTATATGACAAGTTGTCTAAGGTTAAGCATAAATGAAGAAGCTTGTATATCTCCTCTGAAGAATGTGTCTGAGGCCTTGTTTTCACAATGGTCGTGGGTATTTGCTGAGAAATATAAAGATGAAGGGAGGACAAGGACCTTACAGGCGTGACAGCCGTTGGGTATTGAACAACACTGTGGTATGTAACGCACACTTTTGGTTCAAGGCACTGTCAGCTCATGATTGGCTGAATGACGCATGAAGACCAATCAAAGTTGTCTCCTGGCTGTTAGGCAGGATAGCTGAGCTGATAGTGAACTGTTTGCTTATGTAAGTTTGCTGCATTCTTTAATGCCTGTGTCAGTCAATCTGTGTGTCTTTTTTGGATTTTTACTTCAAAAGATAACATTACCTTCTCATTCTGAGCAAAAATGAGTAGAAGTAGCCTATATGCTTATATACTTTTGTGACAAGTTATGTACCTCATATATGGGACCCTAATGTCTTATCATTATGCCCAGATGGATCCCAAATGGAAATTTGATATTCAATATTTTATTTCTTAGTCCTAGAACATCTCTGGGACACTAACACCTTCCTCTATTAATCTACACAGATATTTTCAGTGTGGCAAGGCAAGGCAAGGCAGGTTTATTTGTATAGCACATTTCAACAATGAGGTAATTCAAAGTGCTTTACATAAAACATTAAAAGCATCAAGATACAATTTAAGACAGTTGATTAAAATAAAAATAAAAAATTAAGAATTAAAATTTAAAAAATTTAAATTAAAACAATACAATTTAAAACAGTTGATTAAAATAAAAAAAAATAAATAAAAATTACGAATTAAAATTTATAGCTTTGAAATTAAAACAAAGAACAAGTTACAGTGCAGTGTAGAGTAATTAAGAATGATATTAGCAGTAGGCAGCATTGAACAGAAAAGTCTTCAACTGTGATTTAAAAGCAGTGAGAGTTGTAGCAGACCTGCAGGTCTCTGGGAGTTTGTTCCAGATCTGTGGGGCATAGAAACTGAACGCTGCTTCTCCATGTTTAGTTCTGACTCTAGGAACAGAGAGCAGACCTGATCCTGATGATCTAAGAGGTCTGGATGGTTCATAAGGGATCAGCAGATCTGCAATATACCTAGGCCCTAGACCATTCAGGGCTTTATAAACCAGTAAGAGTATTTTAAAGTGAATTCTTTGGCAGACAGGAAGCCAGTGCAAGGACCTTAGAACTGGAGTGATATGGTCTACTTTTTTAGTCCTAGTCAGGACTCGAGCGGCAGCATTTTGAATCAGCTGCAGCTGTCTGGTGAAATTCTGTGGGCATATAGGTGAAATGTGTTAAACTATTTAAAAATATACAACTGGCTTTTATATTCTGGAACTGGCAACTTATTTTAAGTAGCAATAAATGGCATGCACAGGGTTACAGGGTTCTGTGCTGAAACAAAGCTAATAACGTGTAACACTCAAGTCATTATCAAACAATACATTAATTACTCATTAGACATTACAGCCATTAGACATAAAGCGATATGAATGAATATAGTTTGTAACAATAGATTCATGGGAGCAAAAAAAATGTGTAGGGTGGCTGCTGCAGGCAGTTGTGATATAATATGTAAGTCAATATCTTCTTCAATAATAAAAGTCTACCAGGCTGTAACCTTTATCTAAAGAAGAGATGTCGAACTTACAGTGAAGTAAGTGCTGAACATTAGTATGACATTGATCCAAAAGTAACGCTGTGTTATGCAGTGTTAATTTTTCGCAATATAAAACACACATTACATAAGCATCAACCATGTGCATAAATAGTATAGGTACATACAGTTCTTAGTTGGCTTGCGGCCAGCTCAATGTATAGTTAAACATGTGTTTGCGTGCGTGTATGCTCATACACATGCACATGCATACAACGTCTTCATTTTCTGGAGATAAGCCTTTTTCTGTTTGCTCATAGATAAGCTGGGAAGTGAACTCCTCTGTTACTATAGAAACCAGATCCCAGCCATTTTCTTTCAAAGTAATGATCCTCAGGGACCAAAGGAGAAAAGTGTAAATAGGATATGATGTGTTGCATTTTGATGTCTTTAAAAATAAGGTCATAGTAAGAATTCATCATGTGAATTACCATGGGAATGCCCTGCTCGATTTTGAGAGAATATCTGAAATCATTACAGTAACAGGACATTAGATTCTAAAGGTTATGGTCAAAGTCATAGAAACTGAGGGAAAATGAGTGATGAGTCATCACCGTAAGCGTTTGTGCAGTGCAGCTTACTTAATCTCTTTTGGAGACAAGGAGACACTGATTGATGCTGTGCACTACCCTGGCACATACGTATATTCAGGAGAAACATACACATACAAATCAAGTACAGTCTACTTCTCACAGGAAATCATTGCAGTAATTATCATCCTAGCGTACTCCCTCGTTGCCACTCTGATTGGTTGGTAGTCATCCTAAGAAGCGGCTCTGCACAGTTCCCACAGGTATTTTGGGAGAGTGAAATCATCCCAGCGCTTTTCAAGTACCAGGGGACATCATCAGCCTGTGTTAGTGTGTAAACATTTCTGTTTTCCCCAGTGCCCCCATCCCAACGTCTACCAGCCCACACGGCACAAGTCATTTGTCAGCCTTGATTTAGATTTATCAACACATAGGCCTCCCGCGGCAAGAGCTCAATCCCTGCTTCTACTCAAAAAAGCTCTGAATTTATCGGACAGGCTCTTCTTGGTGGATTTTTGGTTGTAGGGTGGTGGGTTTGTAACGTTATGTGATGGAGGGGAAAACGAATCAGAAAATTGAAACAGGGAAGTGAAAGAGATGACAAGGAGCAAGGGTGAGAAAGTGAAATGTGCTAGAAGCAGAGAAAAAGACGGACAGGAAGCCCAATGTGTCTGAATTGAAAGGAGCTGAAGTTGTGTGTTGATATTTGGTGTCCAGCTCCAAAAGGTTGAGGAGAAGGACAGTGTGTCAGAGTTGTGATAAGAGACTGAGGGGCAGGAAGGTGAAGAGGGGTGAGCATCAGTTAGTTCTATAAAAAGGATGGGGGACTGGTTAAAAGTGTGTGTGGGTGTATGTGTGTGTGTTTTGGGGATTGACATGTTAGGTTGAGGTGATGATGAAAGCCAAAAGCTTTGGGTAGAGGAAATAGCTAGATGCAGACACAAAAAAATGTTAACTGAAAAGCTGAGGGGTGACATATCTGAAAAATAAAAATAGATAAACTGAGGGCATCTCTTTTCAGAAAATATGTGATTTCTTCTTGCATAGAGAAACAAGATGAAAGACAAATAGTAAAATCATTCTTTAGATCTGTTTTTAAAAGCTCCAGATGTGCAAAAATAGAAGAAACAAAATTTGTGCAATAAAGGTGTAGGCCAAGATTCTGATCTAATACACTTTAGCAGAATCAACAGATACCCCTTCACTGCCTGCAAGCTGCTCAAATTGGTTTGAATACATCAACTTATTGCATTTAAAAAGAGATCTCTACATTAACGGGAAAAGTGGGTTTGCAAGTGTTTAGACGACCTGTCAAATTAGGAAGATTGTGTCTCATTGTCAGTAAATAACAACACTAAATTCCCATAAGAAGTGCAACACAGTAAATTACCTCAGAAACATTTTACAGAGAAATTCAGAAAATCAACAATAAATTAACAGTTACCTACTCTATAGTTAGAGTTGTGAAGGAAGAGGAGTTATTTCGCCTCTGCTTCTGGAAGTAAATATACATTTTATTTTCTCTATAGACAATGCTAGAAAATTGAAGCACTTCCAGAACTTGGATGGGCATAAAACTCTCCTGGCTGAATAATTAGTACAGAAGATGCACAACTAGTTCTCTGATAGAAAGTGAAGGGCACAGGTCTGTGTCTATACCTATGTCCCAAAGGGCGCATTTTGGTCAATAAAAAAAAGAATCACCAAATTTAAAATCCATATGTCTTTTAAAGGTCTTTAGTGGAGAATACTTACCAAAGCAGAGGCTGCAAGGGATCTTTGGAGAAAATTACTTTCATCTATTCAAACAGCATCTGAAAATATCTACAGTAAACATCCAAAATACATGTAAATTATGTAAAATCGTCAAACAAGAACATTTGCAGAGGATAAAAATCATGTCTTTTAGCATTTTTTTGTTTCCAGATTTGACTGTAGATGGAACAGTGTTAGTTATGTCGTGTCTGGGTGAAGATTTTCTGATTGCCTGGCAAGTTTGGATCAAAACTCACATGTAGTGGGAATAAAAATAAAAGAATAGTTGAATTTGCCATTAATCTATAGAATGGAACAATTCTGAAGAAAGGGACATCATATGAAAGGGGCAGCATGAAATAATAAATGGAGAGAAAAGAAATAAACCTTCTGCAGCAGCAGCATACGTGATATTAAAGAACAGAATATCTCCTGTTGCCAAACTGTATCTACAGTCCATCCTATTTACTGGAGTAGTGAAGAATGTTAACATTGCATGAACCTTATTGAAGCATAATGATTGTTCCAGGTATTAGTCAGGCCCTCCGGCGTTACCAGGGAAACTGACTAATAGGTTGTGAGAAACTTTGAATTTTGATTGCAATCACATTCACACAGTTGTTCACCTCCAATCATTATTTATATAAAACATTCTATATTATTTATATAGAACACTCTGTTCTGTCTTCCCAGCTTCTTCAACACTTCCCTCTAAATCTCAGCTATGAACATATTTGTTTCAGAACTGTGTTTCACATCTAATGTGATTTATTGTTCTTGACCTTTTTTTTGTTTTTCTGTTAGTCTTCCGTTAATTAATTTAGTATTACTTTGTATAACCCTTCTACTGTGTATTTGTATTCTGTTGACAGCAGCAGACATTGTTAAGTGCTTCTCTTCATTACATTAATAAATCATTACATTACTCATACACTGATCATCCTTTCGTCCTATGCTGTAATGATATTTGGATAAAGGAATACTAATAAATCATATGTTTGTCATCATATACTTTGTGTAGTCCAACTAACAAAACTTCTGCACCTTCTGTCCTGCTTTTCTCACAGACAACACAATTATTTGAGTTTGAAAGTATGAAGAAAGATGATGCAAGTGTGCGACAGAGGTGTGATTAAATCCACAAAGATTGTGTTGATAGTGGGTGGTCTGGGTTTGTGAGCTTTGGTTTTGATTGAGTTAGTCTGATCTCAGTTGGTATTCTGGTCAGTAGGCCAGCGCCTGCAACCAGGCAACTCTCGGGTCATTCCTCGTCAAGTGTTCAAATCACACCATTTAATTGGCCTCCAGCCCCCTGGACAGAGGCCAGTTAGAGCTCCCTCTCTCTAATCCTCTGCATGCCTGCACTCGTCTTTTGGCTGCAGCCTTCTTACTGTTATTTCCTCTCCACTATTTTATTTCTTTTTCCTTTATTTCATCTTTTTTTAATCATATATATTAGAATAGGTAGGTTGTAGAAACACGACAAGACACCCAGGGTCTCTGAGAGAAAATGACTCATTTTGACCACGAAAATAGATTTCACAAGTAGTCCCCTAACCCCTAGAAAGGTCAGAGTGGCTAAGGTTCCTAACATGGCTGAGCTGGTGTGGATTGACAAATTTGATTTCTCTTCCCACGGACAGTATAACACAGCAGCATTACACTGTCATGGGAGATGGGGCAATGGCATCTGGATCCTTTAGTCAGTATCAAATCGCTAGAAAAACAAGAGTATTATTTAGTTCATCATCACATCATTTCATAATCCCCCACAGTTTCTGCTATGGTATAATGGACCTCTGTCCTCCACTGCCACGGACAGAGCACCTATTATGTCATCAAAAGGGGACGATTAGCAGACGAAAGGGGAGATGAAAGTGAGGGCACCAACTACCTGTTCACAAAGGCTGTAATTTTTACCGGTAATTAAAGGCTTACATTTCCCTGATGGATCATCAGGGGCCACAGAACAAATGGGGAGAAGGAGCGACAGAGAGGAAAAAGAAGCAGGATTCTCCTCTGTTAAAAGCTCTCAGGCTTGTAATGGTAATTAAGGGGTTGTCTCAGGAGAGGGGACGATATTAGAACAGAAGAGAGGCTGGGGTGGTTGGGGGGGTGGGGGTGGGCCCCAACTCTTTCATGTTCTCTTCGCCCCTTACTTATTCCTTCACTTATTCTTCCCAAATCCTGCAATCCGCTCTTTCACTGCACTTCGTATCCCATCCAATTCCCCCACCTCTCACCGACCTGCACTTCTCCGCAATGCAGAGTGAAAATTAATCAGTTCAGCCTATCGCCATTGTTCCACATCAGCTCCCCGCTATACCACGAACAAAAAGCCGCATTTATACATAGGGCTGATTTGCAGGTACTGTGACATGTTTTCAAAACACCGGTAACACATGCTGGCTTTGTTCACCCAGATATTTGGCCTTCCTCCAAATTAGAGCAGACTTTTGATTGCTGGCAGGAATCCACAGACTGTGGTGTACCGGCCGGTCGGGTGGGCCGCTGCATTGGCGGACCAGTGGACCGTCCAAAAATCCATAAAGTTTTTAACAGCCTGTCAGTCAGGGTGTGTGTACTACCCCTCCGCTCTGTTCCTAACCCACACAGTAGACGCTGTCATGGACGCATTTGAACTATGGGAGCTCAACTCCCCCACTACCTGATACAAACAGCGAACACACCTACCTGATAACCGCTCTCTGGAGATGCCGCCCTCCCCCTCCTGCATTGAGAGACAAGCCTGGATGTAGAATCAGATATTTTTAGTGACAGGGATTGGAATGAGAATTTCAAGGAATCTCTTGTCTAATCAAGTAAATTTTATTTGTATAGCCCAAAATCACAAAGCACAGATTCGCCTCAATGGGCTTCACAGTTTGTACAACAGCGACCCTGTCCTTAGCCCCTCACATCGTACAAGGAAAAACTCACTACTTTAACAGGGAAAAAAGAGGAAGAAACCTCAGGAAGAATAATATAATATAATATAATATAAATATATTGATTCATGGTGTATGTGGAGGATGAGGTGACAGAATACATTGCAGCTTCCAGGTGCCAACAGGGCAGCATCAGACCCTCCAGCAACCAAAGGCTCCTTGCAGTGGCTGCACTGCAGCATGGTCTGTGGGTGAGAAAACACAGGGCAGGAAAACAGAAAAAACATTTAAAAAATGGTACATCAGTGGGTCATGATTGTTACAGATGGGAGAAAAAAAGAAAAGCTCAGAGAGAGAAGCTCAGAGTATCTCATGAGGTCCCAGCAGTCGAAACCTATCACAGCATAACAATGTTCTAGGCCAGCCACGGCCAGCCCTCACTATAAGCTTCATCAAAAAGGAAAGTTGTAAGTAAGTAAGAAAAACCTGTTCTTAAATGTAGAAAGGGTGTCTGCCCCCCAGACTGAGGCAGGAAGACAATTCCACAGGAGAGGAGCCTGGTAGTCGAGCTCTAGTGAACTCTTGTTGATGCCGTCTAGCTGTCGTTCATCATTTTTTTCTCAGTTCTACAATTTTTTATCACATTGCCTCCCCCCAATTCATATCCCTTCTTTGCGCTTAACCAGAGTGAGTGCCAATATTGTCAAATTGTGCTGCTGAATTGTGGGGTGAATCCGAGGCCTCATGTGGTTTACACAAGAGAGCAGGCTGAAAATGTTTGTATTATCATATGCACTGGGGACTTTCTTTCGCTGCCACTTCCAACAGTGATCCATCCATTTTTAACCACACAGATGGATCATGTACCTCCCTCTGCTACACAGAGCACACACTGTATATATATAGGCTACTGGAAACAATCTCAAAATGTACCACAGAGTACGGTTCCATCTAAAGACCGTTTGAACAATATCGTAATTTTGTTGTTCAAAGCTGCATGGGTCTATTTATTGCTGGTCTTGTTCTCGTGCTTGTATCCATTCTGTGTGCAGAAAAAAGGATTTCACAGTGCCATGTGTATGTTCTCATGCTTGTTTCACACCTTGTGGGGGAAGAATCATGACTGACAGGGCTTGTATCAGATTCCCCTGCAACAAAATCAACAGGATATCTCCACCAACACTCTCACTCTCCTACCCTCTGCCTCTCTATCTCTCTCTCTCTCTCTCTCTCTCTCTCTCTCAGATACACACATTCATATAAACACACACTGCCTGCTTGGTGATTTTAATTAACACTTAAAATAAAATACCCAAACTCTGAAGCGTCTGTCAAAAGCTGTTTGCTGTTTTGGGTGAAAGCCATTCACAGTCACTCCACATTTGGTCATTTTTTCACTTCAGATAAAACATCATATGACCTTCTGTGAGTATAGTTTTATAAACTCAAGTTACTTCTTAATAGGCTGGCATTTGAGGACATTCCCCTGAAAGTGTCAATATGTTGTTGCCAGCATAATCTGACAGGTTGCTCAAAGTTGCACCATCTTGGTTTCCCATCCAAGCCGCAGCCAAAGCTAAAATAGGGATGCCAAGTTTTGACTTTGGCTTGGTGGGAGATTGTATGCAAACGCATTCGACAGTGAGTGATGCCCACCAGCACACAACTTCTCTTCAGTGCATTCAAAGTAAGTTTATATTAAAAATAAAGGTAACATTCATTTTAAAGCTTTACCTCAGCATCCCACTTGTATGCAGCTACCTTTAGCTGCAGAGATTCAATAACTTTGGTCTTAGACTACAATTAAATGTGTGTGTGTGTGTGTGTGTGTGTGTGTGTGTGTGTGTGTGTGTGTGTGTGTGTGTGTGTGTGTGTGTGTGTGTGTGTGTGTGTGTGTGTGTGTGTGTGTGTGTGTGTGTGTGCGCGCATTTGCTTCATGAAATACCATACCACATGGTATAGTTTTAAGGGAGGCTCTTCTCTAGCTGGAGGTAATGTACACTCCACAAACCGCAACAACAGCCATTACTTAGGTTTGTGTGTTGTCTACATGGTGGCTGACAGTGGCTCAAACTGCCTGTACATGTACTAAATGTATAGAAACTTGAAAGATTTATCCATTCAAAGGAACTGATTCAATAAAAAGAAATTATTTACCTATCATTATTTGATAAAAGAGCAATAGTCCATGTTGACAAATAGAATAGTGGAAAAATTGTTTAATGCATTAAAGGCAAACTAATTACAATGCTCTGTAATAACATTGTGTGATCAATAGTGTGTTGAGTGAGCTGTTTTTGTTTTCGTCCACTGTCCTGTGAGACAGATAGAGGGCAAATATTTGTAACATCACAGCTAGTGTAGAGGCCAAATCTGCGATGGACTCAGAACAGACTTTAGTGAAGTTGTGTGTCATTTGCATTCTGTTCATCGGAATTTTAATGAGAAAGCAGAAGTAGAAGTAATTTTAAGCCTATTCAAAGTAAGACATCATACTGCAATTAAAAATGAGATGAAATAGTGTTACTACTCACAAGTAGTGATGATGCACTCAGCTGTTTCCCTTGGTAACCTCTGCTTTGGATGCAGAGAGAGGAATGTGGAGAACAAGCAGCCCCGAGGATGGGATTTGATACTATTCTTTGTAATTGTCATATTATTGTTAACGGTAGACACTTTTTGAGAAGTGAGAATCCAGAACTGGGTTCTGTGTTCAATGCTTTGCAAAACTGCAAGAACTGAAATAACAGCAGCAGATGTAACACGTGAGCAGAGTGCATTTCGGGGGCAGGAATATACCGACATGTGGAATCGCTTCTCTCGCTGTACTTTGCCCTGCCTTGAAAATAGAGCACTATGAGAACATTGGGTTGTGCCGAAGACCAAAGTTTGCTATGAAACATCAAACACACTCTGGTTATGACTTATTCAGAAAGCACTCCGAAGAATAAAACTTGTTGGTGGCTGTCACATACAAAATCAACTCTGCTCTAAACAGCGGCATGTAAAAGACAAAGACCTATTCAGCGGATTAAAAAAAAGAGAGAGAGATGAGACAAAAAAGACAGTAAATGGCATTGACGTGTGTCTGTTGGTTTACAATGATGTTTGTATGCACATGGCTTTTGGGGTATTTTCTGTCTGTTCATTCATCTTCCCTTCTGTCTGTGTATCTGTCAATCTCACTGCTATGCTGTGTGCATCTGTGCTGAATTTGGACGGCATCTGCAGAGTGTGTAGCGTTTGTTCTCCACTGGCATGAAGAGTATTATTCTAAGTCTAAATCTGAGTGCTTGCTCTATGAAGCCTTATTAAACCAAATACTGTAAAATTAGCTCACCATGCACCACCAGTTGAAGCACAACAGACAAAGACCAGTCCCACATCAGAGCTGGCATGCCTTCCACTAGCTTTCATTACTCTGTACAATTCCTAATTCTGTAATTCTTCTATATGATTATTTTTTGAAAGGCATGATGTCTGAAATTCTGCTCCTGAGTGCACTGAAGCTTCAATAAGTGCATCAGTGAATGCAGCTATTATAACCTAATTTAGACATAAGCGTCTGCTAAATGAATGTAATGTGGTGTAATGGGTATATCGTAGTAATAATAATACAGACTAGCTGACAGTTTCATGCTGTTTCACTGTAAGAGCCAAGACCAGCCTCTATTTTTTTGTGAGGAAACAGGGAATGTAAACCTTACCTTAGGGTACATTTACACTGCTCCTTAAACAGGCAAGATGACCTATTTCATTGCCATTGAAAAACTAAAGATCCCATTAGGCTTTGACAGTAGGTGTGATGAAACATGATGGGATATAGTGTTGCTAAATCCATCAAAATAGGGCTGTCAATCAAGTAAAAACGTATTCCAATTAATTACATGTTTTGTGATAATTAACATAAAGGAATGAGTAAATATGTCCCATGATAAGCATTTAATATTTCAATTAAAATGGACTTTAGTGGATAAGTGAATAAATAGACATAAACTTTAAAGGTCAACATCTATTTTATTTCGCCTACGTTCAGAACATTTTTTCACTGTTCATATGCAGCGATGGCTTAATGAGACTTGCGGAAGCTTGAGGCACTAACTTTAAGATAGATCTGACCCCTGAACTCTCTGCTATGTGCTTCATGTTGAGGTGATATATCAAGGTTCAACCACACGAATGTTGTAAAAGTTCCTTATACTGCAGACATTGGAAAAAGAAAAAATGAGTAGTACAAGTAATGATTTATCATCTGCTTTATGTTACATGTTCTTTTTCTGTACATCCAGGAATCCAGATTAGGGCTGCAACTAATGATTATTTTGATAATTGATTAATCTCAATCAAATAAAACAGGAAAAAAGGCTTAATTTGATTTACAGCATTTTTTAATAAATGGACATCGGATTAATGCTTGTATGTGCTGAGAAATGAGAATGAAAAGGAAATGCAAACTATATATATTTGAAGAAGTGAATATGAAGAATTTAAGGATTCAGATGTTAAACTGTATCTGAATAATTGAATAAAATATCAAAAACTTCACAACTTCCTGTTATCACCCTATGTCTTTCTGATTTAATGTCAGTTAATTATTATCAATATCTACAGTTTCCAGCAGATTTGTGATTGTTTTAACAGACAAACACATTATTTCAGGCCAATTTAAAAATGGGCCTAATGGACAGAAACACACTGTTTTATCCAGTTTAGTTGATGGAGTAATCTGTTAACTTACTATGAATTTATTGTGAGTCTCCTCCACCCTTCACTCCAACATGCTTCAGGTGTTCATGCAGCGATGTTGTGCTGCCATGCCAGATCAGCTGTGCTCATTTTGCACCTAATGCTGTTCATTGATAGCATTAATGTAAAGTGCTTCTATACTTTTGACAACTTGGGTTGAGTTTCTTCTCTCTGCTGTAACTGCCTCCACCATTTTTCAAATGCTTCTTCCAGTTGAGCTACACAATGCACGGGATCAGTTCACTTCTGCTGCTGCTTCTTCTTTATGGCGATCGGCATCTAGCTTAATGCTGCTTTACTGCCCCCACAGTATGGAATAGCAACTGCACTCGTGTGTATAATAACATAGACCTATATTTTTTCAATTACTATTAGAATTTTCTATTTCTGTAATTAATTCTGTTGAGATTCCACAAGGTTCTTTTCACGTGTCAAAAGATATATGGTTTTATTGTAAATATGGTTGAGGGTTTTTTTTTTGGTATTTAGTAGAATTAGGGTATTTTTTATGTTTCATATATTATTGCACTTACCCATAATAATAATAAATATTTTTGTCTAGTACTGCAGGTTTCATGTGTGTAATGTTTGCATTATACATTTGCTATATTGCTTTTATTTGCTTTACAATGAATATGAACATGCTTTATTTTGAAAAGACACTAGACATGTAATATCTTTAATTTGACTGCTGGTGATGGTACAAGTAAGCCAGCATCAGCTGTAAATGTAAAATGTAATCATGAGAAAATGACCTTTGTTATTTTGAAATAATGAAATAATCCTGAGATAACAGCACTTAGGGTTTCCGTATTATATTGACAGTCTTAAAAAATAATAATTTTATATTTTTTTTAAATGATAATCTGTAGGCTACTAGGCAAGAATATGGAAGGATAAGAACAGACAGACCAGTGACAGTCGTTTTGTATGGGAATTTTAATTTTGTCTTGCAGAGACTCGGGGGAGCAGAGGCCAGCTTACAAACGCTCTGTTCCACATGACCCATCAACTCCACTGCACACACAGCTATAATTAGGTTCAAGAGTTATTCTTTACAAGTTCCACTGTCATCTACCAACAATGCATCTGTATCTCGGAGTAGTACTAAGTCTGTGTGGAAGTCTGTAAGGCTCTGACTGCAAGAGAGGAGCTGGGCAAAAATAAAAGAGAGAGTTAATATTAAGTCTCATTTCCATCATGCACCTTGACCAACTCAGAGCTGTGGGGAGGATGTCAATCACTCAGATTACATGGATTTGTTCTGCACCCACGCATGCGTGAAGGCAAAAACAACACACAAAGATTCCCTCAAATAAAGAAACACACACTCATGAAAACACTTAATGATGCTCTTGTGTTGTACAAGGCATTCAAGTCAGCGGGGGATATTTCTCATGCTAAACCTTGCCAATTCTTGCAGCAACATTTATTTGTGAATTTTAATAAAAATGGCAGAAAGTGGTGGATGCTTCTGAGATTCAAAGACTGAGAGATTAAAGAAGGTTAATTTCGACAAGAATGTTCAATTTAGGTCTTAATTGCTTACATGAAAATCATTTTTAGTTAAAGTTGCATTTTAGTCTTTGTATTTTGCTTTGTTTTAATCATGGGATAAAATGTTATCCAATTTGTAAATGTTCAACACACTGCTGGGATCAGATCCTCAAATCCACACTAAACCTTGCACCATTATAAGTCTTGTCTGAGGTCTGTCTGTACATCTGCACAAAAGTCACCAGCTTTCCAGTTTATAATGTCTCAGTGCAGACTAGCTCAAGTTGAGTCAGACTCTATTCCTGTGAGTCACCGGGGCTTACAAACTGCTCTGAGAATAGAATAGATTAGAATAATAATGAAACTGTGACTTTGACAACAGGGGAGAACAGAGAGATTTCCATAGCCCCTCTTCCTATTCAGTAACATGATAGTATGCAAATTATTCACCTCGTTGTTCCAGTCCTGGTTAATAGTCTTCCTACCATCTGCTCAAATTTTAACTCAACGTGGCTTCATCGTAGTGCTGGCTCAGAGGCTAATGACAGAGCCACGCGAGCTGCAGGTAAAACGGTTTTGTCTCCACGCCTGGCTAATATTTGTTCGTCTTTTCCAAAAGCTTTGCAAACACAGTCGTTCAACTGCTCTTCACCCTGCCGATTGAAACCGCAGCTGTAGTTACACGATGTATGTGTAATACCAATACAGGATAAGTGGTTTTATAAATAACAGGTGTTACTTCACCTGTACTCCACAATGTTGAAGAATTAAAGGTAGGGTGTTAGTGGGAGTGGCAGAGGACGTGCTTTGACCATGAATGTATTAATACATGTATTAATAATGCATGAATGCGTAGCAGAGTCAGCCTTGCTGCCGATGTATTCCCAATGCCAAATGTGGTATAGCAAAAAAAGAAAAAAGGGAAAATCTCCTGCAGCTCAGAACATGTTTTCCCCATAGACTGCTGCAATAAAAGACATGTCTGTAAAATCATTAAAGATGTTGCTAGGACATCTTTAATGGCACCCAACAATAGTTATTGCATTTTTTAAGCCTTTTGCATATGGCTTGAAATACTAAAAATGTGTATACAATATCAAAGTTAAATGTCTCTTTAAGTATCCACTAAAATCTGAGTAAACATAAACAAAATCCTAGTTTTAAAAAAATGGTAATTTTGCTGCTTAGACTCTCGGACTGGCAGATCCTGTTTGATTGACACATGCAGAAACGATTGGGTTTCCATGGGTTTCTAATTCACTAAGCCTCAATTCCAACTGTAAATATACTACATGCATCATATGTGCCGTTATTAATAAAGAAGGCAGAACAATAGTGAAACATAAGATAACAGAGATTACTCAAGATTACGTTAACAGCTGTGAGAATAGCGAGAAAGTGGCTAAAATGTGCAGCTTGTAATTAGCTGGTAAAGAATAGGGCAAAATGAGCTAGATGCTTTCCACAGGCTTTAAATAACACTTAGCCTAGAGGATCGTTTTGTATAGCACCTCAATGTAAAGTATATGGAATAAACAGGCAGGGTTATGGAAAGAAAAAAGTCATTCACATGTGTAACTAAGAAGACTGAAAAAATGCCTTTCTTCTTTTGTTGTTATGTTGCAACACAATATCCAGCTCCCACACGGTTTATGATATGGATGTAACACCACCAACTGGTGTTTGGCAATAGTGGAAGACATGAGGTGGCTGTCAGAGGGTTCGGGCTGACTGCTGAACTTGCATTAGAACAGCATGAGGCCCTCTACAATTTCCTGCTATTCCCTGGGAGCTCAGTGGATACTTCCTCTCCAGGCAGCGGCTGCCGGCAGCATGACATTCCTGATTTGCAACTGAGCTGTGGGATAAGCTAAAAGCACAAGGAGAAGGGGAAACGTTGCATCTGTGTCACACAGATGCGAGAGATACATACCAGTACAGTATGTAGTTTGCACAGGGCGGGTTACCTGTTTGCTGTGCAAATTACAAAGTCTGTTTGTACATGTAAGTACGGCGGCCCAAACCTGTGCGTGTATGTGCATATGTGTAATCACGCACGGGGGGCTTCTTCTTTGTAGGTTGGGCCTGTAGCCTTTGTAGAGCTTGGCTGTGCACAAATACCCAGCTGAGAGTGGCTGTTGAACTTTGGAAAATGTCAGCCACTGCTCCTCGCAGATACTACTATCAGTTCATTCCTGGGTGTCCTCCCATCCTCCTAGCCAGCACGCCTTAAAATCTTTCCTTGCGCCAAGAGTCACCTAATGAAATCTTTTGAAGCTCTGTCAGCATCGTGGTGTGGGCAGGAGGAGCACAGAAGATGCATGCCCTTAGTTCAAACACAAACATATTTTTTTCTTGAAGAAATAGACTTGCAGTTTTGCTCTGGGGAAATGTGTTCCACTGGTCACAGCCTGGGGGCATTTTAGACAAAAGCTGTGGCACTGCTAGCTGTGTGTGATGGGTTTGCACTAAAGGGGCCAAAAATCCCTGTAAGTGTAACTCAATCCCATAAAATAACATATTTTATGGGTAATATGAGTAATATATACTCTGGATGTGTCAGAGTATATATTAGGGCTGACTCCTCATAGTGGAGTAGTCGTTCAGTCGCTTTAGTTGACTCAAACTCAAATGTTACTGACTCTTTGATAAAATCAACAAAAAATTAAATAGCTAAATAGTCAAATGACTATTGGTTGACTAAGAATTTTTTAAGTTGTGGTACACTGTATTAATACACTACCGTTCAAAAGTTTGGGGTCACCCAGACATTTTTGTGTTTTCCATGAAAAGTGAGACTTTTATTCACCACCATGAGTTGTAAAATGAATAGAAAATATAGTCAAGACATTGACAAGGTTAGAAATAATGATTTGTATTTGAAATATTTTTTTTTCCTTCAAACTGTGCTTTTGCCAAAGGCAGGTCCGTTTTCTAGCTCCTCTAACAAACTGAACTTTCATCTGTCTTCTAACGCAATGAGCAAACACATTGAACCATTGGAACACTGGAGTGATAGTTGCTAGAAATGGGCCTCTATACACCTATGCAGATGTTGCACCAAAAACCAGACATTTGCAGCTAGAATAGTCATTTACCACATTATCAATGTATAGAGTATATTTATGATTAGTTTAAACTTATCTTCATTGAAAAAACTGTGTTTTTCTTTCAAAAAAAAAGTGACCCCAAACTTTGGAACAATGGTATAATAAATATGTTTCATTCTGAAGCTGTAGTTTCATAGTCTCCTCTTACATATCCTATATATCCTGCATCAGACTGCAGGGAGCTGTCCATGGTGCCATAACATGCTTAGCATTAATGAACACATGCCCCATACCAGCGCAGTTTATCTTGTACTCGTGCACATGCATCCCGCTGTGAGACAGGGGGAATGCATTTCTTTCCCCCATGTGTTTCTCCCAGTTTTTCCAGAGTTACATGCCCAGGAGCCAGTCACAGCAGCGGCTCTCCAGAGAGGAGCGTCTTCTAATATATCACTGAATTACGAGCCTTCCTCATCTGTGTTGTTTACATGTTGCTGCGGTGGTTCACTCGGAGGCAGCAGCATGTGATTACTGCACCCGGGGCCTTTCAAGAATGCCACTTCAGAGAAATGCAAAATAAACATGTGCATAGTACATGCCAACAGTTCCCTATCTTTATGATACGTGCACAGCTCATGGACACTGAAGGGTCCTCATTATGCCAACTTCAATCATGTAACACCAGCCCTGCATCCGACATTCAGTTTACACTTTTTATCATTATCATTTATTTAAAATCTTCTATCTCTCTCCAACAGGAAAATAATACAACCTATAAAGAAAACCTTTTTTTTAAATTGGTGCATGAAGTACCACATTTTTCTTACTTCTCTGTTGAACAAAATAGATAATCATCATATCACAGAAAAAAAGTCCCTTTGTGTTAATTACTTCCACGTATTGTGTAAACCTGTAGCTGTTTATAATAAATGAACAGTGATATCCGCCTCTTCTCACTTCCTTTCGCATTCCTTTCTCCTCTGGACACAGTCTCGAGGGGCGTTTTAAGAAGCTCTTGAGTGCCCTCATGTGTTCATTGCAGTCCATTCACTTTGATATTGCATGTGTGCCACTGACATGAGAGAAGCTTCTTCTAAGATCTAGCCTGTCCGCTTTAATGGTTGCTGTACGTCCCTCAAGGTGAGTGAACATGCATGTGTTCAACTTACCACTCATGGGGCCACTTTTGTGAATTACGCGCAAGTGTGCGTGAGTGTGTGAACGTGTTCAAGTGTGTGCACAAGCATAATGCACAAAAGAATTGCAAATTCTCACGTTTCCTTCCAAAATGATATGAATATGGTAGTTTCTGTTGCTGTCACAGACTTTGAAGGAGCTGCTATGAAATGATGCAATATTTCATGGGCCGCACACATGAAACACACACCTTTAATGAGCCAGCAGGGCTATCAAAAGCATGACAGCATGTCATCTCCTGTCTTTGTAGGAAGTGCTTTGAACCTGACTTGCCGGGCGTTTTTCGGCTACAGCGGCGACGCCAGCCCACTCATCTACTGGATGAAGGGAGAAAAGTTCATAGAGGATCTGGATGAAGAGAGAGTCCAAGAGAGTGACATCAAGTAAGAAACATGCAGCTGTTGTGAATTTAAAATCATTTCATCAGACGTGGCAGCACTAAGGAATTAATAGCTTATGTAGATAAATTCACTTGAAAATATCAAAGCACCGAAGCTTTTGGAAGTTTGGCCCATTAACTTCAAATTGCATACTCTAAACCAACAATTTTACAGAGATGTATTCCGTCCCTCCTGAGCAGCTGCTGGTTTACATTTATTCTTCTATGGTATGAACATCATTTTTTTTTTTGTTTAAATGCCATTATTGTCCTGGAAGCAGGTGGTTATCCAAGCATATATATTATATTGTGCACAGTAACAATAGAATCACATACATCACATATAATCATATATTATACATCACAATGCCTGTAATGTTGTGTTGCTTTGTGTATCCTTTAAAGTCAACTTGAAACAGGATTTTACAGGACAGTATCTAGCCTCAGTATCATGGCTACCAAAGCCCTAAGCAGCCATGGTTACAATTAATATTTTAATGCTGTTAATGCTCTGAAAACATCAACTATGAAGTCAAGTCAAGCTCTAGTGTCTTTTCAAAATAAAGCGCTTTCAAGTTTGTGAAACCTTGATTGTGTTCATGAAAGTAACAGTAAACGGATATTCCACTAAGGTTCAATTTGTAATATGTTTTATATATCATTTCACTCACCCACAACCTAAAACATAGTTGTAATTCAGAAACTATGAAATTAATTATTAAAGTGTAATTTACCCCAATTGCTTGACTTCATGATGTCATGCACTACCTCCCTCCGCCTGTAGAGGCTCCACCTGCCCCATCGTCAAACCAATCGTTACACAGTAAAAATCAGCAAATCAGAAATGAGGTTCTTCTGTCTATTTATGAGACAGACCAAAAACGACCTGTACTTTCTAGAGCTCCAGCAAAGTGCTTGAGACAGCACTGTAAAACTACGTTGAGTTGAATTTTTGCACTTTAAATTGTAAATATGTCGCATAGAGGCATCAAAAGTTCAAATAAAAACCAAAGTGCAAGATACGGGACCTTTAACTTAACTGTTCATCTGCTGCAGAACAGGATGCACATCTGGTCATTTACTCAAAACTACACTATGAAATCAGTTTTACAAAAAAATGCACGCCCTGCTTTCTTTCCTTGTACACATTAATCTTTCCTGTTCCGTGCATTTTAAACCTTTTTATAAAGGTAGTTTATGTACCTTGCCTGCTCTCCCCATCTCCTTCCAGCGTAACATTGTAAAAGTCGCTTCAACAAGCCTCCCTTCCAGGCCTCTAAGACATTTAAAACAAGCTCATTTCCATGGCTCTCCCTCCTCGTGGTGTAACACATTTAAACAAGTCCATTTCCTAGTCCATGTGCATGTTTCCCATTAGGGCTGTTTGGAGAGGCTGCAGCTCTGGGGAGACAGCCCTGTCAGATGGTTAACAACCGCAATTTTTCACACCACCGCCACTATCGCTATCTCCCTCGCTGCACCCACCTATAGCGGCATGCAGATGGGCCGCTGGGAGCTGGAGGGGGTTGGGAGGGGTTGCTGGAGAAAGAGAGTAACGAAGACACATTCTATGTAATAGTGACTTTTGTTTGTGCAACAGAAGCAGATTTCATTTCATCCACTGCTGTCTCGTGTTTTTCTCTCGCTGTCTCTCTCCATTACTCCTCAACACAAGGATCCCCCCAGCTCACCAGCTGAGGGGATATCTTTTCAATAATTCATACTAATATTTCATGCAGAAGATCAATAATGTATTTGATCATACACTTTCTGTTGCTGATGCCACTATCTTTTTCACATCCAGCCACTTCCTTGGATTCCCATACATAAAGTCAGGCAGAGATATGGCAAAGCTGTGGAGCAATGGAGAGAAGGGATTGGTGAAACTAAACTAACGAACCAATCTATGTAACCAAGTCTTCCTTCCTCATAATACAGGGGACATGTTACTAAGGGTTTCCTCCCTTCTTCAGGCTGTCACTCGTACATTTACTAATCCATGAGCAGCTAAAACTGAGCTTATAGAATAGAACTCATACCTTGAGCTTGGAGTTTCTGCAGGCATTTATTTACCCAACTCTGAGCATATTGATTTGGGGGAGCTCATTTCTATGGTAACCCAGTCCCATAAATTTTCATTTGTGCAAAATGGGACAGGGCTATTGTTGTTATCATAGCACGGATGACTGGACATTAGCATAGAATGCAGAGATTAATACATTAGCAAAACAAATCTGGCTCAGCATAATAACGGACCTGATCAATAACGTTATTGACCCAATTCAGTTGGTGTTTTGCAGATGTGCATTGAATTGAATGAATAAATGGAATGAATTAGTTGGAAATTGATCACTAAATGAGCAACTGCAGAGGTTTTGCTAATGAGGAAGGAAGAGAAAATTGAAAAGCAAAAAAAAGTGCCTGGCTGCAATTGCCAGAGTTTTAGAATGCATTCACAATTTACTCATCCGGCTAACTATTGATGAACCCAGTGACACAAAAGAGAAGTAGAGGATTTCACATTTATACAGAGTTCTACAAATTGGAACATTTTCCAGCTATACACAATCTGATCTAGTTGTAAGTCACTGCTGGGCCCAGTTGTTTGTGTGTGTTATGAGCTTCTGCCATCCTGGTTTCATGTGTCCCGCTGTGCTTCACCTGGACCTTGTTATCCACCTACACTCTAACTTTATAGGTTCTCATCATCTTCATCTGAGGCTCAGGTTGAACAATGGTGGTCTTTATCCATCGGGTTGTGTGGGTTAGTGTTAGTGTGCTGGCTCGTACAGTTTGGAACGGGAGGCTTCAAAGAAACCCACCACTCCCTGGAGAGACATGAATTATTCCTGTGCCTCCTTCTCCCAGCGCTCCAGCCCCCAATCATTGCACAACAAACTCAGCTGAAACTACAAATATCATCAGCACTGCCTCAGTCTCTCCACGCAAAGCCCATGATACACTTCCAATTACCGATGCCAAATCTCCCCAACAAGCTGTCCTTATGTGCAGTTTATTGGCTTGAAGGTGTGAGAGAAGAGCGATGCTTGAGAGTCATTATCCCCCTACACACACACACACACACACACACACACACCACACTTTTCTCCATTCTCATCCTACTCCTCCTTCTCAACCTCACGCGTAGCCTTTATTAACACATGATGACACAACGCCCCGTGCACACATTCTTGCACACAAACAGAGAAAATCTCATTCTCATTTGCACTTTGTTTCCCCCAGAGTGTCATTTGTGTTGAGGGTTTCTGTAGAAACTGGGCTAAATAGTGTGTCTAAGGCATGAGGGGGCATTATCTTTCCATTCTCTCCTCCATCAGGCTCAACCAGCCCAGCTAGGGATACTCATTTACTTTATGGAATATTACTTTCTCACCTCTCTCCGTTACCATGGCAGCCGCTATAAAAAGACTTTCTTCTCATCACCATTATTTGATCCCTCCCCTCCCTGGCTGAGGAAGAGCCCTTATTGATTTTCATTTCTCATATGTTTTGAGTGCAGAGGAAGAAATTAACATACCATGAAGTAGATACTGTACAGTGAGGTACGGAGTACCGGAACACTTTTACAGATATTTTTATTGCTTCCCCCATGTGTGTGTAGTAACACACAGTGTGTTCTGTGATTGCTAAACTCAAGATCTTCAGTCTATACTGTATGAAGCCAGGAATCTCTGACCACCTGTATGTGTGTGTGTCCTTCACATATCTTGAGAAGCATTCACCCGATCCAGCTCACACTTAGTGTGTATATTGCTGGGGGCTTAAGTAAGTGCAATGTTGGATTTGGTGTAATTTGGACACACACTGCAGCAGTTGGGCGGGGCTTCATGGTTCTGTGACTGCACAGGACAGGTTAGGGGTGGGTGATACTGCAAAATTCGGTTTCAAACTGACACCAAGTACACAGGGCTGCATTTAGGGAACAAAACCCATTTAAAAAAATAACTATATGTTCTCACACTAAAACTGAACATTTAAGAGCCTCCCCTGTATTGTCATATGTCTCCACAGATGAGTGTCTGTGTGTTTTTACATAATTAATACAGAACATTAGTGTCTTACAGTAAAAGTTAGTTACATACTTTATATTATTTGCATTTATCATGCAAAATGATGTACATATAATTTTGTGTCAGCATAAATAACATATTCAACATCAATACAGAAAAAAGTTAAAACATTCTTTAAATTATTATTATAATCCTTTCTTTTTGAAAATGAGAAATGATTCTATTACAGTACTTAACATCTGTGTATAATATGCATCACTCACACCTCACATCAACCAAATTCATTATTCTATGCATTGAAGCAGCAATACCAGAGGCCAAGCAATTAGCCTGTTCTGAACAGGCACATTTCAAACAGCCACTGCACTCATGACTCTTAAACCCCGTCACACATTGTCATTGCTTTCACAAGTGCTGAGTACACTCACATAAAGGACAAACATCCACTGTTTCCAAAAGTGGTGCTATAGAGAAGCATTACTTAATATATATTTTTAATCATCTGCCTTGCAGGGTTGTCAAGGAGCATCTTGGCGAACAGGAAGTGGCCATTTCATTGACTATTGACTCATTGGAGGAGGAGGATCTAGGAAATTATTCCTGTTATGTGGAAAATGCTCACGGCCGTCGCCAAGCTACCATCCAGCTCTTCAGGCGAGGTAAGGGTTCCTTGACATTTTTCCATGGCTACCGTGATGACTGTCATAACTGCACTTCATCAAATCCACTGTCAAACTAGCAAACATGATGTAAAAAATGTAGAGAATAAAGATTATATTGCATACAAGCTGCAGAACCCTAATGATAATTATGTATGATTAACATAAAACATAAATAAATATGTCACTAGCTGCAGATAAGGCCTTGAGCAAAATATAAAATCTTCAAAAAACTGACACTGAAATGTCACTTGTGTCCATGTATGACACAGCATGTAAATTAATGGATCAAATGGCCAAAAACTCCATATCAACACTAATGTTGCTCTGTATCTACTGGCTGTTTAAATAGGCCAAGCACTGTTTGCTTGCAAATTCAACTTTTAAAGGTGATAATATAGCAATATATCATTAACAGTTGATTTCTGCTCCCCTTGGTGGCCAAACATAACATAATTACAGGTTTTAAGTGTACAGACAACATTTCTGTTTCATAAAGCTTCCTTCAGATAATAGAAATCTCTCTTCATATACTTCCCTTCATTCCTGAGGAAGACCTTACAGAATCATTTGCTCTTCCTTTCTGATCCATCTGATCTTTTTCCTTAGTTCTTCTTCCATTCGTATTCATTCAGTCTGTGTTTGGGCTGCATTTGGTTATATTGTTTCCACCTTCATGTTGGCCAGCAGCTGTGCAGCTATTTTGGCTCTCTATCATGACTGTCTGAAGCTCTTTTCATGCACTGGTTGTCACCCTACAAAGAGAGGTAATTTGATGGCTGTTTAAACAACAAATCGGTCTTCGGCTTTTCCCCACAGGCCAGTAAATTCAGCATACAATTTAAGTCTGTTAAATCTGTCTGTCTCCTCACTTTAATCTCTGTCTCTGCAACCGTTTCTTGTAGACGGCCCAATTCCATGTGAGTGGGCTTTGTAGGCTGTAGACGGTTCCATTTTTACGAAAGGGGAGGCTAAAAAAGACTTAAAATCAAGTCACACACACCCTTCCTCCATCCCTTTCCCTCTCTCTTTGTCTGCCTTTTCACCCACATTATTTATGTTTATTTCATGTATCCCCATTCTCCCCAAATGCATCACTCATGAGCCCTGCAGCAGGTCTGTGAATGTCTCTGCAGGCTGCCTTTCCTTCCAGCTCAGAGAAAAGGGAACGATGCTAAAGGAGGAGTGTTGACAGATAAACATAAACAACTTTGAGAGAGTGAGGATGATTGCTGATAATTAACTAGAAGCTTTAAAGTTAAGAAAAAGGTCAAGAAATCACATGTTAGAGGGACAAAATAAGTGATATCTTAGACAGTTTTAGTTGTTTATGAAAAAAAACCATCAAAGATAAAGTGCCACTTTACACACATTTGGGGGTCAACTTGTAAAGTTAAAATATATATATAAATATATAAGTATACTTATGTATAAAATTACTTTTAAAGATAATATGTACCTTAGCATAACATAGACAGTACATTGTTGCTATGGCAGCCGTGCTACTTTCCAGCCCCACAGTGACAGATATATACTGTAAGTTAAATCTGTTCTTGCTGGGCCAACCAGGTAAATGCTGCTTTAATACACAGCATCACTCATCCTTCCCTGAGCTACTGTAAGTCTCTGTGGAAATGGAGAGGAGATAATAGAGAAGAGAATGCATGAAGGGGGGGGGGGGGGGGGGGGGGGTGGTTGAGTGAGCTCAAAAAAATCTAGAAGAAGAAGAGGTGTGATGGAGAGGAGTTAGTGAGAGGAGTAGAGGGAAGACTCCTAAGAGGCCTCCATCCATGCAAAGGCGTGATAAGGGTCACGCAGCTAAAGTGCAGATTTGTGTCATCAACATGCAAAGAAATGAATGCAATTTCTCATCAATTCTTTTTTTCGTCTCTCTGAACTGTGCCCTCTCCCGCTCATTTCTCCAAAACTCATTATGGGCCTCATGTTTCTTCCCCCTAAAGATTAATGCTGCTCTGCTGTGGAAATACGGATGATTGTCCGGTCTTCCAGCGAATGTAAATGTGTCCTCAATCTGTGAGTTTAAAGTGGAACTTATGAAGAAAAACCTGGTGGAGGAATCAGTCCGTTCATAACAGTCATAGCTGCAAAGGGGGTAAAATAACTTAAAGATAAATACAAATTCGAAAAATAAATATAATTATTAATCCAATGATCTTCAACAGTGCATTTTTTATTTTGTATTTAATTTCCTCCACGTATATCCCTTTTGCATTCTCTCCCCTCTATATCTTTACACACACAAAACACCTCTCCACACTTATTTTGCATAATAATGTATATATACAAACATTTATTGAGTAGGATAAACCCTTTGAGAGGAATCCTCTTGTTTTCAAGGAGGTCCTAAATGAGCTAAAACAAACACAATCAACAATCTACAGACATAGAACAACGGAAACAAAGAATGCTAAAAATAATAACAAAACACCCAACATCACCCAAAAAAGTACAACATGAGCACATCTCTAGGGGAAAATGGCCATGACAGTAATGGAATAAGCCTAGCAAAGCTGATAATTAAAAATTATATATATATAAAATAAATAAATAAAGACATAGCTGTCAATGTTAAACTCTGATCATCTCACTTCTAAAACATGGCACTTTTATATTTAGAGATATATTTTAATGTGTGTGTGTCCATCTCAGCAGAGCTCATGTACACCGTGGAGCTGGCGGGAGGACTGGGAGCCATCCTGCTGCTACTCATCTTCCTCATCTCCCTCTACAAATGCTACAAGATCGAGCTGATGCTTTTCTATAGGAGGCACTTTGGCAGCGAGGACGTGGACGGAGGTAAAGACGTCAAAAACCTTTTTTCCTTTTGTCTCTGCCGGAATGTGTGTTTGTGTTTCCTGTCAGAGCCTCTATCTCTAACACACTCCCTGATAGATACAGATGTCTCCTCCGTTCACATGTCACCCTTCCTCTCTTCCTCTCGGCTGGTGTAGAGGTGTATGTGATGGCGTGTACATGCTACTGCAACAGCTGAATATGAAAGGAAAAGATTTTCAATTTGTTGCCCATTTAAAAAGCGGTCAGGCTCAATATATCATGTAGTGATGCCCGCTACCTCCATAATATATATATATAAACATTCTGCCTGCTGCAGGAGGCCGGATGGGATGACATGGGGCCTGCAGCAACAAATAGGAGTGGAAACAGCCTGGAGATTGGAGGGAAACTTTCTGTTTTCTCCAATATAAAACAGTTAACTTTTCATTCAGTTAAAGATTTGTCTGTGGCCCACTAGGTTCTCTCCTTGCATTGCATTTTCTTTTCAGACATTCCCGCAAAGACTCAAGAACTCATTTCTGAGTCGTCGGATTGTTTCGACAGTAACATGAATTATCTATTACACGCTGTTTTGTTGACTCAAACTTCCGCATGATTAAGTCATACCGTCAGGGACCACTGATTCAAGCTGTTTTTGATTTTTCTGTGTTTGCTAGGTGGTTAATTTGCAAGGTTGGTTGCTAATTTGAACATGTTGTTTGATGTTGGGATCCTATTGAGCGCAGCCCTGGCCTTTCCAGTGAATTTCAAAGCTGCGCATGCTCCTCAAAGAGTTTGTGGAAAAAGCCCCTCTTCCCTTTTTTGGCTGGCCCACATTCCAGTTTCTACACAGAATAATGACTAGGACTTACTGAACATGTCACCAGTATTGCCCTCCCCCACCCCCCATCCCTTATTTTCTGCCTTTACAGTTCTCCCCACTGTCTTCTGGGAAATCATTTTGAAGTGGGGAAGAGGGTGTTGCTTGAATCATGATTTGGGTATTTTTGTATCTACCCCAGTTTATTTCTCATACACACTTCATGAACATGCTGATTTAAAATTTTATTCTGGGGCTGTATTTCATGGTTTGGGCTCCGCTCTGTACTGTAGTTCCAATTAAGGATGCTGAAGCATACAGTGATGTTTTAGACAATAGTGTGCTTCCAGCATTACAGCAACACTTTGGTGATGGCCTTTTTTTTCTTTTTTTCTTTTTTATATAAAGAAAGGTTTTTCGCTGGTTGATATGAAAGACCTTGACTTCAACCATGTCCAACACCTTTGAGATGAATTGGATGACAGATTGCAAGCCAGGCCTCATCACCTGAGTCTGACATCACTACTGCAACTCTGGTCTGAGTGAAAGCAGAACCCTGCAGCAGGCTTTATATAGCAGAATATTAATAAAACATACATACATACATAATAAATGGTTTATAAAGCATAAACATTATTGTAAAGTTGCAACTGATATTTACAGTAGTTATTTATTGTTTAGTAAGTGCTTTTCAAAGCATTATTACACTTTAAATGTTTAATAGGTTTTATATTAGGGGCCATACAAATAATGTTTGTAGCTGCACTACACAGGATTTATTAATCATTTAAAAAATATTATGAACATTCCGACTTTACAGTAACATCCAGAGAATGTTTATAGATGGTCTACAAATCAAATAACAATTAACAACGGGCAAAATAGCAATTAAATATTATATTATAAACTATCTTTCAAACATTCATAGATGATGGCTATTATAGAGTATTTAAGGTTTGACATAAATTATCATTTCATCTTGCATGAAATTAGCATTTAGTTTCACATAAAGTTACACTCAAGCCTGAAGTAGTGTAATACAGCTTGTTCATTTAAAAAAATCCAAGTGACTTCTGCATAAATTGACCTTTATTTAAATGACTATTTTTATGACTCACATAAAGTAATGATTGACATAATACCACAAAACATTAGCTAAATCTATCCATTCATTTCCTATACCCACTTAGTCCTCACTAGGGTCACAAGGGTCTGCTGGAGTCAATCCTAGCATACTGTGGGTGATTTTTAATTAATTGAATGTAATTTATTTGATTAATTGAATGTATTTACTTAATTAAAATGAATTACTTAAATATTAATTTACTATAGTAAGTAAGTAGTGTATAGGTACAATTGCGATACTTCTGCTTTCCTTTTGATTTGTATTTCCATTTGATGCTACAGCTTTAGTTACTTTTCAGATGCAGATTTTAATATTTTTATATTTTTACTGAGTGAAAGGTGCCAAATATTATGATGCAATACTATTTTTATTATTCCACCTAAAGTATGCAAAATTGTCTCTGCATTGGTAAACTAAAATGTTCAAATTAGTCATGAAAAATGAGAAATACAAGGGTTTGTGTTCTTGAACAATTGCGACACACTGTAATATTCATGATTTTTGGGGAGGAGACGTTCAGTCAAAAAGTTGTTGTTGGGTTTGTTGTGGGTTTATTATTGTGCCGCAAGGCGTGAAGGATCCACTTTATCACCAGCCCCTTCCTGCTGCGTTTCTGCAGAAAACAAAGACTATGATGCGTACCTGTCCTACACCAAAGTGGACCCCGACCAGTGGAGTCAGGAGACCAGGGAGGAGGAACGCTTTGCCCTGGAGATCCTCCCCGACGTGCTGGAGAAACATTACGGCTACAAACTCTTCATCCCAGACCGAGACCTCATCCCGACAGGAAGTAAGCACCGTGTGTGAAACACCGATTTGTGCAGCCTAGTTGCTGCAGTGTTTCGGAATATTCCGTCATAGTTTTTGAAGTATTTGTTGCTTGTTGTGTTGTCCTCAGTGTTGTTTTTCACCGTCACTGTCTTGTGTTTCAACGTTTTGTGCTGTTAGGGATAATTAAAGCAGAGATGATAGATGATTACACCAATTTCCCAAATTAGGGAAAAGGCTCTAACTGATGAAAGCAGACCACTGCTCCCAAACTATATTCTATAGGATTGGTGATAATACAAATGTATATTATCCTCCTGGTTTTCACCCATGCATTAATAAATCCATTAATTCTGACTGAATGTATTCTCATGCGTGCTAACTCTGCTTTGTAGTCCATGTGAGTAGTACATAGAGCACGCTAGTTAGCAGCGTGTGCATGTGTTTGTACTGTAGACAGATAAAACGCAAACACATCCTAGTTGGTCCAGACAGAATTAAACATCAGCAGGAAATATGTGAAGGCTCTGAGCCCTGCCCTCTGAGCTGCCTCTTTCCTTTAATCAGAAGAAAATTACCGTCAGCATCAGTGCCAAGCAGGATCATTGTAGATGAATGTCCAATCAGAGAAACGTGGTATGTGATTAATCATATGTGAAATCAAATATTCCACTTTTTTACAGCTGTGTTTGAGAATATTTCTGTGTCTTGTGCTGTGTCTTCTTCCTGTGACCTGAATGTTAACATGTTTATGTTTAGGTCTCACCAATGAGCATTACCAGGATGACACACGACTGTTTGGAGGTACTCGCCCTCAGTCTTTTCCTCTTGTATCAGCTGCTGTCATTTTCCTGCTTGTAGGAAGTTTCAAAGCAGCGCTTTGGAGTGGTGCTGTTATGTTATCTGGAATAGCAGGCCCAGTTCAATAGGCAGCAACTTATCTTATACTAATCTTTGTCTGCCCTCTGGATTATTGATCGAAGAGAATAGTCCTTCACATTGTACATGTTCACATACATACACGCTGTGCATTTACAGGTGTATGGATCTGCACACATGTACGCAGTAAGTAATGCAGTGTTGGGCAAGTTACTTCAAAACTCTAATGCGTTATTCATTACTTGTTACTGTCATTTCAAAGTAATTTGTTACATTATAATATTGCTGTATTTAAAATGTAAGGCATTACAATACTATTGCATTACTTAAGGTACTCTCACCAAAATAACTGCAACTGGATTTGGTGATATAAATATTGCTCACCTGTGTTATTATTGCTGTGAGTCACAACAAGGATCTTGCTGACAAGTTTTCAAAAAGCTGGTGATTCCACTGTTCAAAGTGGTTAGCTTATCTTCAGCAACATACTCTGACATAAATCTCCTAACTTCTTGAGGCTGAAGAATCTCAGAGCAGGAGAACATTAATTATGTCTGTTTTGTGGTTTTATCTCCACTCTCATGCCCCATTTGCTTCCTTGCTAACTTCATGTTACTATGACACCTCTGTAAATGTTAAATTACTGCTGCTATTTCAGGAAGTGGACAGTTCTTTAGGTGTAGAATACAAAGTGCATTTGACTATGATGTTCTTCACATCCTTATGTTTCACAATAATGAGCGTGTGCTCATCTGGAGAATGTCCTATCCAATGTTTTCTGCAGGTTCACTCATCTCCATCTTCTGTCTGACGAGCCAGAAACATTTTTGCACCAATATTTCACCGCCGCCGATCTAGCGGTGATTTTAGCGAATTTGTATGAAAAAAACAAAAGACACCCACTTCAATCCAGGTTAAAAAGGCATTGTAATGGACGCCACCAACATTTGTACAGAGTAAAATATTACCATTTTTTTTCCTGTAATGCCTTACATTACTGTAGTACCGTAAAAATCAGTACATTACAGTAATTCATTACTTTTGTAACGCCTTATTCCCAACTTTGTTAGTATGTGATTGTGTACACCCAGCACATTCAGACCAGACACTGCAGATCAACAGCAAAAATTACCACCTGTCACTGTCTTTTGTTTTGTGTCTGATGCTGTACGTCCAGCCATTGTTGAGTGTTGAGTGCCTTGTTCTCATCAAATCTCCTGTGTTGTATGTACCTTGAACAGCTTTTTCACCGCTCTTATGCCTCTGCGTTTTTGCTCCTTCCTCTTCCCACCTGTTGTTCCCTGCAGCCTACATAGAGGACGTTGCCCGCTGCGTTGATCAGAGCAAGCGCCTCATCATAGTCATGACTCCCAACTACGTGGTGCGGCGTGGCTGGAGCATCTTTGAGCTAGAGACGCGGCTACGCAACATGCTGGTGACCGGCGAGATCAAGGTCATCCTGATCGAGTGTGCCGAGCTGCGCGGCATCATGAACTACCAGGAGGTGGAGGCCCTGAAGCACACCATCAAGACCCTCACCGTCATCAAGTGGCGTGGCCCCAAGAGCAACAAGCTCAACTCCAAGTTCTGGAAGCAGCTGCAGTACGAGATGCCGTTCAGACGCACGGAGCCCATGCTCAGCCACGAGCCGGCGCTGGACGTCAGCGAGCAGGGCCCCTTCGGCGAGCTGCAAACCGTCTCCGCCATCTCCATGGCAGCGGCCACCTCCACCGCCATGGCCACCGCCCACCCAGAGCTGCGCTCTACTTTCCACAACACCTACCACACCACCATGCGACAGAAACACTACTACCGCAGCTACGAGTACGACATACCCCCGGGGGGCACCCTGCCGCCTCTCTCGTCTCTAGGGAACCAGCACACCTACTGCAACATCCCACTCACACTGCTGAACGGACAGAGGCCGCCCGGGAAGAGCCGGGAGCACAGCCTGGAGGAGGCGCACGCCAACAACGCCATGCTGCCGCTGCTGCCCAGAGAAACCAGCATCTCCAGCGTCATCTGGTAGTGACGAGCAGACCCAGGATCAGCCGTCAGAGAATCAGTCAGGGTCAGATGTGGCTGGGCTCAGTGAGGTAGCTCTTAGGAAAGCAGTCGACAGTCGCGATTACGGCAAGAAGCGCTTTGGATCCGTTCAGTCGCTCATTAACTGGCTGCAAGTCACAGAGCTGCAGCAGGACTCTGACTCTCGATTTTTTTTTTTTTTCCAAGCAGACAGCACCTCTGTTGCAGGTGAAGTTTTCAATATGGAACCACAGGAGATTTATGAAAAAAAAAACTGATAACACACTGTTTCATCAACTAGTGAGAAATGGACTCGCAAGAACTCCACGTTAAAGAACCAACGTTGTGCACACATGCACGCACACACACATACAAACACACACACACACACATGCAAATGTGCATATATACAAAAGGAAAACAGGGTCTTGTACATATATTTCAATTTATTTGTAGCATCAGTGTTTTCCTGTTTCGTTCCTTTGTTTTATTCAATCATGTTTGTTGCCTTCGACTGTTTTCTCCTTTTAGTTACTTTTTTTTATTTTTTTATTCTTATTTCAACACGCTTGTTTGGGAAGCCAGTATGTCACGTACCTGCGCTGTTGTGTTTATTATTATTGTTATTTTCTTTTTATATATATTTGTCTGTCTGTTTTGAAATCTTTGTGTAGATTCAATTTTTTAACACTTTTGGAATTGCCTGGACATTTCAGGAGCTTCGAGGAGCCGAAACTTCTTTTTGTTTACCTGTAAAAGGTGTATCTAGTTTAAAAGGAAACGCTCGTTTAAAAAAAGAAAAAAAACATCATAGAATATGCAAAAAGAAGGAGAAGCTGGCAAAAATATACCGTCCCATGGGACCGAGAAGGCTGAGCGGTTGGAGGGCAGTGCTAGTCCTCTCCAATCAGATAGACCGATAGACTGGCAGATCTCTCTCTAAAGCTTCATATTTTCTATTGAAATAAACAGCCTTGCTGTTTTAGAGTGATAGTGAAATGCCTCACCTTAAAAAGAAATCTGTAGATTATTTTAAAAAGAATTCTATTTTTATAACAGAAAAAGGTTTGCTTGAGAAGTCATTCTATTTGCATTTCATCCACCATGGAAAGGGATTTGTGTATAAGTGTTATGCTGGTTTTGTACACTTGCAACGTGGTTCCTGGTTTGTTAAGAGGTTAAGGTGGCTTTTGAATCCCACATTAAAAAATACGTACTGTTCTTGATTCAGAAGTAAAGCATTTTCAATGTTTTGTTTTTTAAAAAACATAATATTATTCCCATTCTGATAGTTTACTTTGGCTCATACGGATAGTTCATGTTTAAGGAAAGAAAAGAATACATTTGTGTTTTGAAAGACTTTTTAAATATATTTGAAGGTGTGATTTTTGAGTATGCATAGCAAATAGATATGTATTCTATATATAATATAGATATTTATATAAATATATAAACACGATTTTCACTTGGAAAGAAATGTCTATCTTTATAGAAAACACAATCATTATCAGTTGCCCATACTTTCTCACTGCACATTAAAAACATTGATTTCCTTTTGATGTTTTCATTTTGTGTATCCTTCCAGGTTTCTATGTTCTATAAAGGTTCTGCAAAGGTTTTAGTTCAATGAAACATTCCCAATTCATTCCAATACCCACATGAACTGATGTTTTTGGTGGGTAAAATTTCCCCTGAGGTGTCCTTTTTTGGTAACTTTCCCACAACGTTCTTAGACTATTGTGCAATTATTTCTTGTTTAGAAGCTTCCCAGAATGTTCTGGGAAAGTAAAAGTAATATTGATTTTGCAGAAAAATAAACACCACTTGGGCAGAAGTAGAAGCAAAAATCAGAACGCATTAAAGCTCAGACCACCATATTTTATAAGCTTATAAAATATGGTGTTCTTGATGCTCTCTATCAGAGCATCAAGAACACTGATACCAGCCTCTTTTTGTTTCCAGCACCTGTGAAGGGGGAGGTAGAATCAATCAAATACACAAATCATCCACACATTTTCCACTAAGTTGACATGGAAGCAATAATTAAAGCAAAGCATATTTCATAAAATTAATAGAGAATCACAGGCATCATCTTACCACATGTGATGGTAAATTCCTGGGCTGGGCCAGATGAGCCTCAGGTTCTACAACATTAGTAGTTTTACAACACACTTCAAATGAGACTTGTACTGAAATATCACTGATACACAGCAAAAAGCCTGAGGCTGCCCCGACTAAAGATCCCCACATATGCCTCAGTTTTTATGGCTAGTGAAATCCCAACTATTGTCAATTCTGGTCTTTCCCTTGTTTATTTAAAATGTCAAGGTCGAACACCTGCATTAGGCGGTTTTAAGAGTCATGCCTTTCCTACCGTTAGAAACCATTGTTTTCACTCCCTCCTGTTTCCCTCCCCTATTTCATCAATGCCATGTTCCTCATTTTTGCCCAAGTTGCATATCTTATTTAATTAAACATGTTTTTGTCAGCAGTCACTGTTCCTCTATCTGTGTATGTGGGTGGCATCAAGAATTTCCCCTGACCTTGAACTGTGTCTGTGTGTGTGTGTGTGTGTGTGTGTGTGTGTGTGTGTGTGTGTGTGTGTGTGTGTGTGTGCGTGTGCGTGTGCGTGTGTGTGTTCTCCTTTTTATCACACTCTCATTCAAATGCAGCATATTTCAGCATATCTTTTGATTATTGTTTGGATTCTGCATCATACTTTAAGTTTAACTATATAACTTTTAGGCATGAATGAAAAAATATTTGAATAAAATTCCACTACATAAATCATGATTTTATATTTTTTTTAAACATTGAGGATATTTCCCCTAGACACAAATCATCAAAAATACGAGCACCATCAACAAAACTGTCACAATAATTCAATATCAGGAATAGTGAGAGGGTATAAGGGTATTAAAGGGAACCACAGTCCCTCCCAATATCAAGACCAACAGTCTTATTATAACTTGTCACAAGTACCAGAAAACCAAAGGAGCTGTGTACACAATTATGTGTACATTTTATTATTTTTATTTTATTTTTTATTCATTAGAACTTCAATGAGTTCAAAGTGACTCCCACCATACAGGTGTGAATGATTTGTGAAAACAGGCTGGTATCACTGTTCTTCTTGATGCACTGATAAATACACTATGTCCAAATGCATCTAAACTTTAAAAAGGCCCCAATAACCCTGAATAAAAATTTCCATTTAATGTTGGTTTTCAGAAAATTCAAAAAAATTTGATCAGAAAATATATTTTACAGTTTACCATCAGGGAATCCATCACTCCTTACGAGTTGTTATTGTGGCACCATTTGTTCTAGAAGAGTGAGTTTGAATCCCACTGAGAGATGTGCCCTTCTCTCCAACCACTGATGAAATACATGTAAACATCACAAATTGTCCCTTCAAACGCCAACTGCTCCTGCACTAGAGACACAACTATTTTGGGTACGAGACAGCCTGTGTGTACAACATGTTTGTCTTCATCTGCTCTCTGGGAGTTTTTCTAAAAATAAGAGCAAGTTGAATTCATTTTAACTCCCAAACAAACCTCTAGAACATTATGAAATGTGACATGCAAACAACACAACATGGGAGGTATAATATGCTGCACCCAGAGCAGAGTAGAAAACCAGCCTATGACCAGACGTATGCTGCATGTTTGCATCTTTTTAATGATTCTCTGCCTTTCAAGAAAGAAATTATTCAATTATCAATAACAGCCGACCACCAATGTAGACAGATTTTAGAAAGTGCATAATGACAGAGCTCATGAAGGGAATCTGACAGTTTAAAATGTGCTGATAGGGGGTCTCTGTGGCCTAATGGTCTAGAACTCATAGCATGTAATCACAATTCCCCTGCTTTGATACTGGCTGGAGACATTTATTGCATGGCAGCCGCTGTCACTCTTTCCCCATGTTTCCTGTCTATCTCTGCTATCAGACAGGAGCAGAAATGCCAAACAAAGATAAACCTTAACAAAAATGTGCCAAGCTCTAAGCCACGGAACCTCATTTGATGCCTGCCTTCTTTGCTTCAGCGACATAATTTCAGCGCTGCCAAACAGTGCCATCTCCTGGGGATTCACACCACATACAAAGGGTGTTTGTGACTGGTACACTGGTAAACACGGAAACACACATTTACTGATTCTCTGTTGATCCCAGGAGAAAACAGGAAGAGAAAACTGGGGCAGAAGAAAAAAGGCGGAGATAGGCTGAGCTGGAGCCAGAGAAAGGGGCTGAAAGGAGTTTATCACAATAAAAGTCCTTTTTTTTTGTTGGGCTGTAAAAGGGTCTGTAAAGCTCAGGGTGTTTTAGACCATGTGAACACACAAACCCAAAAGACAGTTATACCAGCATCGATAAGAACATAAATGAACCGCAACCACCAGAGTTTTCATTGTCTGCAGTTCCTTTCATAAAGATTCCACCGGAGGTGCAACACACACAAGGCCACACAACTTGTTGTCAAACAGTAGTAGAGCTGTAGTACTTTGTTGAGTTCTGTGGGAGATCGATGGTTTTAATATACACACCAGGAGCAGCCAACAGCCACAGTGTAGTTCTTTTGTCAGAGCCTTAGTATTAAACCAGCTGTCTTGCCTGGGTATAAAAACCTTCACATACGCGTCTTTAATAGTGGGAGGAAACAGGAACACCGGGCTGAATCCTGCGAACACGCCGCCTCCACACAGACTGAAGACAGGACCTTCTCTCTGTGAGGTAACAGCTCTAACCACCGAGCCACCGTGGCCCCAGGTGACTGCTGCATGTTGGCAGTCTCCTGCCAGACAGCTGTAGTTTTATTAGCAGACACAGGATTAATAGAGTCTTTATTACCCAGAGCAATTAAGGACTTAATTGGAGAGAAAATAGGCCCCATCAAGAGGGAGTGGGTAGAGGAGATAGTCGAGAATAAGCATATCTTTAGAGAAAAGCCCACAGTGGCATATGTGCGAGTGTGTGCACGTGTGCGTGCATGCATGTATGGGAGCGGTGACTTTTTTTTCCTGCAGTGCCTCATCAGACCACCAGGAGGTATGTGAGAGTTATCAGTGACGTGTTCACATGCACCATCCAGCTTCTGTTCTGCGGACACAATTTTTTTCACCTCCGTCCTCCTGTGACACTTTAATTCAGTTAAATGTGTTTATTCTAATCAGAAAAAGAATTAAAAAAAAGAAAGAGACACAACAGACATTTCACAATAATGATATTTCTGTTGAGAATCTAGACCACAAAGTGATAACATTTGCTGGAAATGCAATTGTGTCTACTTTTAGTGTTATGTTTGGGATAAAGAGCACAGGCTCTAACAGATAAAGGCAGCGAGCTGGTGTCAGTGCTGAGCAGTGGTGAAGGGAGAGCTCCGTGACAGCCTTTGCTTGCAGGCTTTTTTTTTCCAAACACACCCCAGGCACTGAAATGTGCAATCTTTCTTTTTTTGTGCTTGTATAGGCTACCACTACCCACCTCCCACCCTGCTCTCAGCCTCCACTGCTGCTCTTGACACTCAGCTCACAGACACACAGTCAGCTTCCATATGCTGCTGCACACTGATGCCAATACTCCCAATTTCCCAAAAGTCTAGCCAGGAACAGGAGGTCATTTCAAGGTCCAGTGGCTCTCTGACTGGGAATTTTATTTTTTGTCTCCTTTTGTCTGTCTATCTCTGTCCCCCCTCCCTGTCTTTCTCATTTCCACTTCCTCTTTTTTTATTAGAGTCTAATCCAAAAATCAGCGGAGTGGAGAAACCTCCTGCTTGGGTTATAGTGGGGTCCGTGTGTTTATCAAACTGCTAAAAGTACAATTTTGACCTTAGATGGAAGATAAAAGTCAAACACCATATTCAGTCTCACAAACTCAAGAATATAGCAGATTTAGTCTATCTCTGTATTTAAATGTTTGATTTTATATGAAATCACCTTCTTTGTCCACACTGGTCAGTGTGGCACGAAATGTTCTCTATTATGATTTCTATAGTGCACCTTGCTACCAACAGCATGACATGCAACAGAGTTTGGATTCATTTTCCTATTAGACTGTTAATTATTCATCCAGATTATTTGTTTAAAGGTCTAATATTTTACACTTTTTCTGGGTTTTATTTGAAGTTTTGATATGTTTAATTAGCTATGATTTTCCTTTTAAGAACCAAAAATCACCTGGATATCATTTTACTATTTAATAATCCTCTCTCACACTTCTCCCTGAAGCTCTCGTAAAAACAGGTTGTTTTGTATCTTTCCTCTGATTGAATGGAGGTGGTGACTCTATAGCTGTGACATCACAACTTCACAGAGGTCCTGATGGCTTATTTTAAGGCACAATTTCCAAATACGGACTGAATGCATTTCTCTGTGAATTGAGCTTTTTGATACATGGGGCTGTATTTAAATAACATCTAGACCTTCCTCGTAATAAAAAGTAATTTAAATCATACTTTCTATGCTATGGCATCTTAAAATCACAAACGTAAAATTAGCTTTAAAATATATGTATATGCTTTTGCCTAATAACATAGCACATTAAGATTTTTTAAAAAGACTTTACAATATATCTGGTGGTCCTCTGCATTTGATCATGTGAGTTGCTCTTAAAATAAACTTATAAATGTTGCTGTAAAGCAGCAGTAAGTCACTTGATAAACGTGTCTTATTACTCATTGTTCAGTATAATTCTTAGGCGATAGATAAATACCGGCCTGTGTATCCAGGGACATCATGAACTCATTTTGTTTTCATCCTGTAACTAAAGGAAGTTTTTGCTCCACTGTCTGAGGCAGACGCTCGTGTTACAGACGATTTCGTCATTACAGTCTATATAGAACTGACAGAAACAAATTCTTTCTGGTGGCACGAGCCTCCAATCCCTTGGTCTTGTCCTCTGTTCTCTATCCCTCTGCTACTGTATTCTGTACTGTATTCCAAGAACTTTTTTAGCCTTTATCAAAATTCCACACAGCATGCTCCACCATTTCTGCATCCCTGTGTGTGTGTGTGTGTGTGTGTGTGTGTGTGTGTGTGTGTGTGTGTCAGTGAATGATGAGTTATGCACAGCCTGAACTGCAGTGTGTGGTACTGTTTCACCCTGCTGGTCTAACATGGCATTTCACCTGTGGTTAGAAGTCAGTGAACTCTGCGCTGTTACCTGACAATGAGACCAGACGGGACAATAAGCCGTAGTGGCCACAGAGACTCAGCTAGATCTCTACATGAGGTAATAAACCTTTATCACTAAGTTGTGTAAACAGTAGTGATGAATCAGCAGAACTCTGATTCTTCAAGGTAACAGATGTCAGATTTGTTCGTGCAGTGGAGCTATCACTGCTGACTGTCCTGAAACATGGTCATGTTTCAGGACGTGCACTTGATTTCATACTGGAAAAGTGTGTCAGTAACCACAGAGCTGATATCACACACACACACACACACACACACACACACACACACACACACACACACACAGAGATAGACAATAAGGAGGTTAAACAATTAATTGAGTATTTTTATTATAGAAAAATAGTTTATATAAAAACAAATAAGTTATGAATTCCAGCAGCTGCTTTGTATTTTTCCTCTGTTGTGACAATTTTCACAATTTTTCCCTCATCTTTCTTTCATTCACTCACGCACGCGCGCGCACACACGCACACATTCTTGCAAGTGTTGATCATTTCACAGTCCTTGAAGTTCTCCCACACACAGTAGTAGTAAATGCAGTCCCTGTCCTCTCCATAAATAAGAGCTGGCAGCGTGTCCGTCCGCGGAACCTGCTGAATTCACTTCCCGTAGAACATCTCCATGAGAACCTCCTCGATGTTCACGGCCCCTATGATGGGTTTGAAGAAGAGCTGCGCCACCACCGGCGGGCTGATGGCCCTCAGCATGGACAGAGCCACAAGAAGCTTGGCGAAGCGCGTCGCGTCCTCGCGGTGGATCAGCCTCACGTGCTCGTTCAGAGCCTGGTGTGCCTCCCTGCGCAGAGACTGGATGTAGTGGAGGCAGTGGAGACCCTCCAGATCTGAGGGGGGTGGGGGGTGAGAGGAGGAGGTGAGGAGAGAAAATAAAAGTTCAGCAGGGTTTAAAAGGTGAGCTTTTAATTATATAGCGCATTTTAGTACGAAGCATTTAAACTGCAAAATAAAACTAAAAGCATCATTGTAGGCTATAAATGACAAATGCAGACAGCTGCCAGTTAGAACATGTAATAAACCTATTTATACCCAAATAAAGTCACTAATGGCGTTACATAGGCCTTAATAACACGTCTATTACACACTAGTTGCTGCTGAAAACAGATACCTCCTGTCTAAACTAACTGACGATTGTGTTTAATTAGAGTGAGTTTGACGCGTCGCCTGCGTCCAACAACTTCTGGCACACTGACGCACCCGGGTTGAAGAGCACGGCTCCTTTCAGGTACGCGTACTCCTTGGTGCTGATATCCACACTCCAGCATTTCTTCAGGAAGGCGCTGATCGCTTCGATGTCCACCACCGAGACGCCCGCGGCCGCGCGGGTCTGCGCGGACGGCGCCTCGCCGCCCTGTCTGTCCGGTAAACCTGTGAGGATGCGCTGCAGCATGCTGGGCTCCACGGTCTCCGTGGTCTCAAAGTCCACGCGGTCCTGCGCGAGCCCCAGCACGAGCAGCGGCGCCCAGCCGCTCCGGATCAGCATCAGCTGGTCGTCCTCTGGCAGCTCGCGGAAGCAGGGCACGTTCTTCACGAAGCGCAGCGTCTTCACCAGCACCGCCGACGCGGCTTTGCACGTCACCTGCGGCGAGCGCAGGACGCCGCGGCGCCGCGTTGACTCGCAGGAGCAAGCCTGCTGCCGGAGCTCCTGCTGGGAGGCGGCGGCGGAGGAGGAGACGGAGGAGCTCCTGCGGGACAAGTTATGCAGTTGCTGGGATTGTTGCTGCTGCTGCGGTTGCTGCTCCTCGGCTCTCGCGAGGCAGTCACTCTTCAGGATGCTGTAGAGGATGCTGTTGTTGTTGTTGCGGCCGCCGGCTCCGCGGCAGCGGCAGCCCTCCAGCGTGGCCATGGCCGCCGGCCGCTCTGCTCTGCATGGGCCGGAGCTCAGCGACCCGCCGCGGGCGAAGCTGCGGGGGTCAGTGAGGAGGCAGCGGCGCGTGGTACCCTGATAGCCTCGAGTGAACGGCGGCACGTTTATATTAGCTCCGGTCTTTCCCCGCGCTTTCACAGCCGCCTCAGCCGCCGCATGACCCGCCCCCCGTTGCCCAGGCGCCTCCTCTTTCTCCTCCTCCTCCTTCTCCGCCACACACACGCGCACACACTCACACGTACACTCACTTTTTTGGGCTCAAATATTCAAGACACAACGCTCTGAAACGCTCCTTTTTCGCAAGAAACTACATCAGACAGAACCAAGCAGGTCTTTCATCTCTGTTGCTCAACATTGCAACTTCAAAACAGATGTGACTCTGCAAATTCTCAGCCTGATGCCACAACAAAAAAATCAAAGCAATAGCCCACGGTTGATTAATTGGGTTATTAATCGTGAGAGAGATTTAAAAAAAAAAAAAGCCAAGAGGGAGGGAAACACAGAGAAGAAACCAGAGGCCCGGTTCTATTCTCAGCATTACCTTGACTCTCTGGCAGAGCTGTTTATCAGGCAGGAAAAATATAGGCCAGCGACGGATCTGAAGGCTTAATTATTTTAGGGACAATTTATATGATTTTCTATGAGAAAGAAGTAGGAAGAGCTGAGCTGTGAAGGCCAGTCTCCAACCTTGACTCGGACACACTGATATTGATTTAACCGTGAAAACAGGAGCTGGTGAATTATGATGTCATGACTCAATGCTCTCCTTGCTTCTGTCACTGAAGGAGGGGAGGAGAAGGAGGAGGAGGAGGGGGTGGAGGTCAGTGAATGGGAGCCTGAGAAAGACAGGTCTGGATAAAGCAGATTAATTGGAGGTTTATCTTAATTGCTCCTAAGAGGGATCACAGGTTAGGGCTGGCTGCTACCTGAAAGGGAGGGGGGATAAGAAGTGATTACAGAGGAGTTTATCCAGAAAACAAACAAGCAAAAAAAGAATAAATAAAGTTTTTAATCGAGTTCCTGCCTTCGGTATGTAGGGCAAAGTATGTATAAGTACATAGGTACATGTAATAGTGAATAGTCATATACTCTCTGTCACACAAGGATCTTCACGGAAGGTCGACTCGGTGTGCAGAAAGGAATAAGGAGGACCTCAGTGCCCTGCTTGTTCTGCTGCGTCCAAGGCCGTGTCCTTCGATGCAGCGGCTATGAATGGAGGCAGGATGAAAAACTTTTTGCTGTACTGCCACAACATTGTTCAGAGGGTGAATGTCTTTGTATTGATTTAGCTGGGAGAGCAAACAGAGAGATTTTTCACATGTTTATATCAAGGCCACCGCGGGATAAACAGCCTTCACTCAGACTGTCTCTTCTGCAGCTCAAGGCCCAGCCAGCGCAGGTTATAAAAATCCTTCCGTCTCAAGGAGAGCTTAATAATACATTTAATTTGTACCACACTTTTCATTCATAGTGAAGCTCAAAGCACTACAGCATGAAACTCTTACTTACTGTTCATATTCTGACCACTAACAATCCCATTATAATTAGTCTGTATAATGAACTTTCTTGATTAATATTGCATTGTTTTCTTTAGGTTTGACACTGGGAGATGTAACAATAGACTATAATTCATGGTTCTGTGTTAACAATGCGATTTTTAAAAATTTTACTTTTTTAAACTTTTGTATTTATTTATTATTAATGTTTTTGTCTTGTGCACACAACTTTAGACACTTTAGACAGCCTTTTAAAACATAGAGACAGAGCAAGTGTGATTTTCATTTTAGGGAGTTTTAGTTTTAGGTAAATTAGCATTAATATTGTAATTATAATAATGATATACTTAATATATTTCCTTTATATGAGGAGAAAAAAAACATGATGAAAAACATTTCAGCACTACAATTACAATTAGAAAACAGAATAAAATGTGTAGAATGGAATAAACAACTAAAATAGGCCATCTAGAAAAATAAACCCCAGCTTGCTTTAAATTGTCAAAACAGTGTTGAATAAGAAAATATTTCCAACTCCCACTCCACTCACAAGTATGTTTTTTTTCTTGATCCTTCAGTTGGGTCATTGAACTTCACTGTGCAGAATGATGTATGTGCAGAGTTTGGCACTTGAAGGCTGTTTTCATATTCACCTGCTGAAAATGGATAGTTTGTCTAAGTTCACCTTAAATCTGATTTGTTCTGATTTGTTCTGAGTTGTGCTGATCACAGTCCAGTATGCAACAAGTGAAAACAGGGACTGGATTTTACAGTGATGTCTTGTGTGTCTTGGGTGTTGTGAAATTTTAAGGATTTTAATACGATTATTGAACTATTTCATGGAAGTCATATTAGACAAATTATTATTCCAAGCAAAGTATTTCTCATGTCTCAAACATTTGCTGAAAATACTCACCTGCAATAGTGACATGAGTGTGAACAATAGGATGAAACTCACTTAATGGCCACCGCCAAGGATATTTCTTTTTGTCCAATTGTTAAAATATAATTTTGCTAACTAGGCTGGTTGTATCAACATACCTAACACAATTAACAAAACCACACACTCGAACTGGAAAATATCTCACATGTCCTGCAACCAAAACTAAATATAGCTTTATCAAAATCAAACTATTGCACCAAGTGGCACAGATGTATTCATATTACCAGATTTTTGACCGATTATACACTACTAGGCAAATGAAAAACATTCTCATCTTTACTATACTTTGCCATAATACAAAAATGGTTCAAATTATAGAACATTCTTCAGATCACATTCTACACATGCACAGAAATATTTGCAGTTTCACACATGCTCTTGAAATATTTCCTTTTTTATTTTTCACCAAACAGGTCAGTGCAACATATGTACAGCAGATATATTTATATTGGAGTGAACACAAATATGCTCACAACAAACAGTAAACTGAAAAAGAAAATTGCAGAAAAAATGTGTTTTTATAGTGCTCACTTCCTGATTGAAGTGGTAACAATCAACCATTGAATTGTTTGGCCAGGTGCCTCATATATTGTCTAATTAATTCATGTAATGTCATTTTGAATGGCAGCGTTTTGAAATGGCAAATAAGTGACCTTTGGTGTGTCTTATGCAGAGAATCATGTTCAGTTATTTAAAAAGTGTCATTTTGAATTGAAAAATGTATGTAAAGCTGAAAATGTGTTTAGACTTTTGGTGACCTAAGAAGAGGTTTTTTTCTCTGTGTGTCGGTTTGAATCATTTTCTATGCATTCCATTTTGTATTAGTAAATGGAAAAAACTACAATAGTACTTGATAAAGGAAACATGGACTTCCTTTATATTGGTGAAGGTTATTCTACATACAGTATACTGGACCCATTGAAAAAATATAATTGCTTTCTAGAAATGTACCATTAAATGAAGTATTCAGAGTGTCCGGCTGTGTAGAGCTACTCCAGTTTTGTGTTATAGGGAGCAGACTCCCTCTCTGGCCCAGTGCCTGCTGGTCCTGAGCCCACATTGAAATGTGTCAGTACAGGGAGGCCCGCTGCCTACCCTCACATATCTGTAAGGATGTGAGAATAAAAACTCCCATCTTCTATTTAAAGGGCCCATACTGTGCACTTCCCTTGGGTTTTATTTTAAGTTTTGATGCAACAAGATATATATTTGTAGTTTTAAGTACAAAAATCATATCTTTACTGTTTTATATCTCCTCTCTCAAGCTTCTGGAGCTCTAGAAAGAACAGTTTGTTCCACAGAATTCCTGGCTCCTTTCTCTGTGGATTGAGAATTTAAAACATAGAACATTTTATCTAACACCTCCTTACAGTGAAAAAAATATTCACATCTCACTTTCTACAATATGAGGCCTTTAAGTGGAAAACAACATTGCTCCATTCTAATATAGAATATAGAATATGCAAACGTTATTAATCAGATATCAGATAACACATAATTGTCTGTCTGTGATCTGAACTTATTTGTCTATTACTATATGACACCCAGACAGTCAGAGTTAGGGGGCAATCACACAGACACCTCTGCTATGTGTGTGTTCCTCTTAAATGCCAAACATCAGGATTTTTAGGTGTGCATAAAGGTTAAAAGCAGTCAACCTGCTTGTCAATGTTGCCTTTGGTCCCTGCTGGTTGCACATGTAGCATCAATCCACAGATGCACCAAGCTGTTTTGCCCAAGTGCTTTTGCCAAGGTATTTTTGAAAAGGCCACGTGCTTCTATGTGATAGATAGATAGATAGATAGATAGATAGATAGATAGATAGATAGATAGATAGATAGATAGATAGATAGATAGATACACATACATACATAGATGTCTACTAATGAAAATTAGAACAAGGTCAGTAGCAAGGCAGCTACTCACTCAGACAAGCAGCATGGGAAAGTGAGAGTGACATGCAGAAATTAAAGGGGGGGGGGGTAGTAAAGAGTCATTGAAAGAAAGTTTCAAGTTCAAAGTGTGCAATTGTTCTTATAGAAGTCTTAAGACAAACACAAATTGAAAATCCCTCCTTTGAAAAAAAAATTGCAAGTATATACCCCGAGGCTTCTATCTATTCTTTGGAACTGAACTTCATCAATATGTGCATATACCTCAATACAATGCTTTCAATAAGTGAGTCATGTGCTTTTACAGCAGTACGCATGAAGGCTAATCACACAAATTAAATTCTGAGGTTGCTGTAACCCAAGATGACAGCTACTTGGCACATTCAACTGAGTCAGCCTTGAAACACAGGTGTGGAGAAGAACACAAGGTTTTTACCAAACACATGGGCCTTAGACACCCACAGACACTCAAAAACAGGTCTAAGAAACGTAAGAGGACAACTTTGTGTGATTCAAGGCTTTGAATTAAATGTTTCCCCTGGAAAAGTCTTGTACTGCATTGTTTGTTGATTTGTTGGGTGCTCTTCTGGCGGTTGCTATAGTAACTGCCTCAATTTTCTCTCTGTGGCTGCTCACATAAAGGACTGTCCTTGTCTCCATAATAGGTACAAATTGAATACTTCACTTTTCAAGGATTCATGTCACCAACTTACAGCAGAGTGAAAGTGTGTGTTTGTGTGTTAGAGAGGAAGAAAGAAGACAAGTTTGCTTTAGATATGCTGCATGCTACATATAGGGAGGTAAAACAGTTTATTTCATGTATCAAAACATATAAAAGAGATGATGTAAATCTATTCTAAAATGACCATAACACCATGACACAATAAATATTAAAGAAAAAAACAACAAAAAAACAAAGGATTAAAAAAGGCCCTGTGTGACAGCACATACATTCCACAGTATCAGAGCATTTTAGTTAAATGAACCACTAGCACTATACAATAGTTAGGAATAACTCATACTGTTATGGTTCACATGAGGACTGTCAGAACTGCACAGCTCCACTTTAAGCTAGAAAAATGTAATCATAGCAGATACAGGAAAACGTGAAGAAACAGTGGTTCTAGAATGTTTTATTCAGAGAAGTCTTCAATTACAGTTTAGAGGGTGTAAAGGGTTCATTTTTCCCTCGCTTGCCTATTGTAATGTATTTACTCTGGTATCCAAAATACTGCTGCCAGGCTTTTAACAGATATGACAACAAGATTACCTGAGTTTTAGAATTGATTTTAAGCATTTTCTGCTTGTGTTTAAAGCAATGAATCTTGAATCAGGCTTCTGTGTGTATCTCCTGACTCTACGAGTCTGATAGCTGGCTAAGGCCCTCCAGTGTCCAGTCTTGGCTGAAAGCTTGTGTTGTAACTACCCAGTATTTAGAATATTTTCCTTTAGTTTTCAGCCACATCTAGTGGATTGCAGAATGCAACCAACTGATCAATGAATCAACTACCAGGTTTTAGCAGGAATTTCGGACATATAATAACAGGTATTTATATTTGATGGGAGGGTTCAAAGTTCAAAGATAGACTTATCTTGACATCAGATTTACAGATTTTGTTTCTCAGCTCACCAGCATTATGTTGATGGCATGTACTTCCCATGTCAGAGGTGTCTAATGGGGGTAAATGTCCAGGGCTGAGAAGGGGTGGAGCAGGGATCCTCAGGCAGGCAGCCGAAGGGCTGACTAGGGTCAGAGCGATAGAGCTGGAGGCCAGGGCAGAGCAGAAAGGAAACAGGCAGCCTGAGATTGGGTAAGTTTGGAAGGTCTGGTGATTTCTGAATGCCGACTGCAGGAAGCCCCCAGCGACAGTAGCACACTGGAGGTGGAGACACAGAGAATGTAGCAGTCATTAAGGGCAAGGACACAGGGGACAGATGCAGCTTAGGGACAGGAGACGGTTGCTGCTCAGGGACAGGGGACAGTATCAGCTGGGTGGCCAATAGGGAAATGGAGCAGGTGTCAACCACGTGCACACTGCAACCATGGATTGCTGCTGTGGCCCAGCAGCAGGGACAGGAGGTTGCTGCAGCCCAGTGGCAACATAAGTCTGCTTCAGTATGTGGGCTAAAGACTGCTGCAGCAGCATGAATGAAAAGTGAACATTTTTATCACACACTCATATGAATGCAAAAATGGTGTAATGGTGCATACTACATCACACGGTATGGGGTTCCATCCATATCAAATTAATCAGAGACACACATTAGCGGTTGTGTACATGCATGATTAACTTAATAATTTTTGTCATGCATGCGTTGTTAGGCACAGTTTGTATTTCGCATATAACAAGAAGCTGCATTACACACTATATCGTGTGCATGTCTGTCTGCCTCTATTTGATATATGCTGCTGTTGATAAAGCGTTCACACACATGCATTTGCAGTTTCTGATGCTAAGTGTCCGGAAGTGGATCTGTGTGGTGCCACCAGTTACATACAATTCAATTACAATACAATTCTAGTTGACCAGGGTGAGGCAGCACTGAGCCATACCAGCCTGCTGGAAATTCTAAAGAAGAAGAAGCTGATGAAGCGAGCTGACTCGGAAAGATGATTTGTAATATATAAATACATGCTAATTTAAAAATCAATTATAAATGAGCGGGGAGTGGACAAATTCTGAAAGGAGTAGAGTGGGATTTTATAGAGTAGGATTTTTGTCACAATATGTGACATCCCAGCTCCAACCAATAACAACAAAAGTATAAAATGAACATACATAAACATATAGGAATGGTTAATACAAAACCAAAATAAAAGTATGGATTAAAATAATGTAATAAATCAAGTATGGGAAAGACAAATTTAGTGTAAAGATATAAATACAGTAATTAATAAAATGAAGTAAAATGAAAAAAAATGAAATAAAGATAACTTAAAAGTAAAAATAAGTAAAAAGTATATTGAGAACATAAGGTAAAAGCCAAATTAAATAGGTGGGTCTTATATAGGTGGGGTAAATAGGTGGGCCTGTTTTTTAAACTATTAACATTCTCTGCGGCCCTCAGGCCCTCGAGAAGGCTGTTCCACAGTCAAGGGCCATAAAACTGGAAGGATTCCTCACCATATGTTTGTGTTTTTGCTCTGGGAATAGATAAAAGGCCAGAGTTGGAGGACCTGAGGGTCTGCGGAGGTTCATAAGGTAAAAGCAGTTCAGAAAGATAAGAAGGCTCAAGACCCCTAAGCCATTTAAAAACATTAAGAGAACCTTAAAATCAATCCTGAACACACAGAGGGTGCCAATGCAGTGATTTTAAAACAGGTGTAATATGAGCCTGCCTTCTGGTCCTTGTCAGAACACTTGCTGCTGAGTTCTGGAGTTATAGACTTTGATGTTCTATTTAGGAAGACCAGAAATCAGGGCATCGCAATAACCAATATGAGTGGAGATAAAAGCATGCATCAGCATCTCTGTGTTTGCCCCAGAGAGAAATGGACAGACTCCAGCTATATTCTTTAAATGATAAAATCCTGTCTTTATAAAAAATTTAATGTGTGGAATAAATTAAGATCAGAGTCAAAAATGACACCCAGATTTTCTACTTGATTTGATGGTTTTAAAGACAATGTCTGCAGTTTTGATAAATGTTTCACTTTCTGGGCCTCAGGGCCAATGAATTATAAAAAGGATGTCTAAAATATAGTTTAAAAGGGCATCAAGTGGCCCTGTGTCATCAGGAAATATGGAAATATACAGCTGTATATCATCAGCATCGCTATGAAAATTGATGCCATTTCTCCTGATGACACTGCAAAGTGTAATCATATATACATTAAAAAGAATTGGGCCTAAAATCGATCCTTGGGGCACACCACACTTTATTTTAACCTACCATGAATTTTCCATCAGTGGGATAGGAAATGAACCAGGAAATGAAATGAAGAAATCTTTTTAATGTGATTTATCCTAAATTTCTCTAGATCGAGTGATAATTAAAAAATCATTTAGCTGAATACTTTTTTTTTCTAAAAATTGTTCATCAAAATGGTAGGATACTGGTCTGTAATTATTAAGAATGCTAGGATCCAAATTGTTTTCTTCAGACGAGGCCTCACTACAGTGGTTTTAAAAGCTACAGGGAAGATGTCCTTCTAAGGAGAACAATTAGGAAAGTTTAAAAGCTCAACTTTAAAGAATCCATAAAATGTTTTAAAAAGTGACGTTAGGATTGGGTCTAAAAGGCAGGTTGGTGGTTTAACTTGGGAACTTACTCTACCAAGCATCTCAGCATCAACCAGGGCAAAACTGTCCAGTGTTTTATCAAAGTAAAACACACATTCAGCTGCATTAAAAATAGTGTTTTGATTACTTAAAATTGTGGATCTGATAAAAGTCGATTTTACCTTTGAAGTTGTAAAGGGAGTTTGTTGGAAGATGTTGGGGTTTGAAAGAATCAGGATTAATTAGACGGTGAATTGTATTAACAAGGATTTCGAGGTTATTATTGTGAAGTAAGATTCTGCCAAAAGTAGTTGTTTCTTGCTTCCTTCAAAGCCTTGTTATATATTTGTAATTGCTCACAGTATATTATTGACATTGTCTCTCTCCCACTCTGCAATTTGTCTTCAGTTTTTTTGATGATTTTGTTTTTCCATGGCATTCTGAAATTTCTTTAAAACTGATGTGGTAACAATATCTAAAGCTGTTCTTAATTTACTGTTAAAATTATTAACAGTAAAATTACAAGGTGCAGGTAACAAAAACTGGAGGATGTCTATTTAAGACGTTAATAACATTTGCAGCCTCTTCCTGAAAGTTGACATTAAAAAATGATGCAGTAATGGTCAGAGACAGCCAGGTCAACAACAGAGGACACACAGGCTGAGAGGCTGTAGGCAATAACCAGATCCAGGGTGTTTCCCCTATTTGAGTTGGAAGTGTGCCATGTTGAGTAAGATCCATGCAGCTAAGAAGGTTTAAAAACTCTTTAGACACGTGGTCTGTCTATAAAGCAATCTGTGGATTGTCTAGGTGCAAATTAAAATGACTGGATATAAAGATAAAAAATTATAAGTGGCATGGGTTATTGATGAAAATTCATAAAAATCACTGATAAAAGCAACATCATATTTAAGTGGTCTGTAAATCATGATGCAAAGAATGGACGGGCTGCTAAATACAAATCCATGATGTTCAACACAATGCATGGTGTACATGGTGTGATGTACTGATTAAATGAGATGTTTTTGATGCAAGTGAATTGTTGATTATTGATGCAGTGCCACCACCTTTCCTGCTACTTCTTGCGGAGAAAGTGAAGTTAAAATTTGGTGGGCAGGCCTTAGCGAGAACAACTGGAGTGTGTGTACCCAGCCATGTTTAAGTTAAAAATAAACAATCAATCATAAAATCTCAATTATCTAAAACTGAGTCATCAATAATAAAAGATTTGTTTAAAAGGGACTGACACCTTGTCCGGTGTTATGTGTCTGGTGGATAGAGGTGGAACTTGATGTATAGGCGCTAGGACAAGGGACATCAGTTGGTGGTGGACAGATCAGCTGGTACAGGTGTGAGGAGATGAAGAACTGGCCTGGAGGCTAGATGGTTCTGAGAAACCCTGAGGACAGATCCTCTGAATCAAACCACACACCATCAGGCACTTAGCCAGAGGGGGTGGACCTCGTGAAGGGAGCAACACAACTTGATGATTAGTTCACCATCAGTAGCTGCATTCTGTTCCACAGTGAACATAAACACAACTCCCTGCTCCTACTCCCTGCTCAGGGAATGTTGGCAAAGGGAACTTCCCTCAATAATATTCCTCCACTTAAAACACACTGCACTATATATATATATATATATATATATATATATATATATATATATATATATATATATATATATATATATATATATATATATATATATATTTACTTCACCTTCTTCTTCTGGCTTCTTCACCAAAGGCTATGGAACAGATGGAGAATGTTTCTATATAAGTTTACCTCAAGTTTTGAAACTTTTGCCATCATAACCAGGAGTGAAAGTCAGCCAGTACGGACTGCTTATATACCGATACCAGGACAAGGGGACAGCAGTCATGATTGCATTTATTTATCTTAGACTATGTGTGGTCTGGAAAGGGTGTTTACTGTTGGCATCATACAGTTCTTTCTAGTTCATCTTAATTAGAAAATATCTGCATTTTCCTGCTAAGCATAGTTCTCTACTGTTACTGGATTACTCATTTTACATTATACTTATACTTAGTGAAAGTAAGAGCTCTACTCACATCAAAGGACTCATGCTAAGGTTCACCGAGTTGCAGTTATCACTTCTGTTTTTTTTTTTTGTTTTTGCAGTCTTAATGATCATTGGTGTATGATACAACAATCCTTGATTAGTCCCATAAAGGGGAACTCACGGTATTACGGCAGAAACGTTGATAGAAAAAGATCAGTAAAAACAATTGAAGAAATAAGTGAACAGGCAACAAAATTAAAAGTAAAAATATTAACAAAGGATTTTATTTCATAATAATCTTAAGGTATTATAATTAAAGGGACTAAAGATAATGTATAACTACTTGTATTATTTCTAAACCGATAAACACGCTACAACAAAGTGCCTGAAACATGAGAAAGTGAGCGAGAGGCAATGCAGAGGCAGGGCGCTGCAGCTGTAACGTCCTTGTTGTGGATAAATTGTGTGTTGAACATACTGTATGCCACTGGGACATGAGCTAATTAACCAAGGTTGAGTGGGACCCTGGGGGTTGAGGGTTGGGGGGTTGTGTGCCTGTGTGTGTGTGTGTTCGGGGGGGGGGGGGGGGGGGGGGGTCAACATGTAATGGTGAAGTGAGAAGAAGAGGGACAAGAGCCTGCCAAGGTCAAACCCATGAGTGTGCTATAGAATCCACACAGCGTAATCGTCCCCCGGTGCCACAGTCATAGGTTCACTTCATTCAGTCTCTCCACGAATTCAAACCATCGTGACTTCAGTCACAGACACACACACTCATTCTTCACTTCACACCGCCTGCATCACGTTAGTAAGTCACGAAGGATTTATTCAACAGAGGTGTAGACAAAACGATTAGAATGCAGATTGCCTCCTATAAGCATAACCTGTTTACCTGCCTGCAGCCCTGTTTCCTTTACTTACCCTTTCTTTCAGTCTCTGCTTGTCCTTGTTGATCTGTTCATCTCATCTAAATATATGTGACACCATGAAATAATGTTCCTTTTCACATGTAGGTTACAGCCATTACCCAAAACACATGTATGCATCTTGTGTGTGTGTGCATGTGTGTGTGTGTGTGACGTGATGTGTTGAAAGGCTATTGAGTGAAATATGAAATAGAGCAAGGTAATAATTTATGTCCCTCCTATTTCATTCTTTATTGGTCTCACTGTGACTATTGTATGAATATTTTTGCCTCGCAGCATATCGAGGACAGGGTCATGTTTGCATAAGGAGGTAAATTATGACACTAATAACAATGTCGGTGTGCCAGGAAGAGATGTGGGAGGAGGTGAGGAGCAGAGAGGGAAATAGGGAGGAGCTCACATATGGTAGGATGTGTGTTGAATGACCATGGGGAGAGGGAAAAGACACTGTGGGACGATAAAAATGAAAGAATTATAATTTTTTAAGTGATAAAATGCAGCAAGATCAATGACTTGTTTTCATTCCCATCCTTCCATTCCCATTAAAAAGTAACGTGGTTTTCATTTGAGACCTAAACACCTTAGGCAGCAATGAACCCACTTTCAGACTTTCAGACTCCCAAAAGATTTATCAGCAACCTGAAAGTACTTAACTGTCTTCCATTTGAAGGGCTGTAAAATTACACTATAATCACTTTCAGACAATTATTTTGTACAATACAAGACATCAACTTGACGACATGCCAGAGGGCAATATGTGTCACATGTGCTCGGTGGTATGCCAGACCCGATATGCGAAGGAGGCGGGAGACTTAAAGTTGCTGAACAGAAAGTTTTAACTAAGCTAGACACAGAATCAGGAGAACAAATGCAGAAAAACTCAAAGTGCTCCAGGAAATCCAGGAAAACAGAAAGGCGCGTTGGATGCCAGGAAGCAGGATGCTCTCTCAAGGTGCAGCTGATTGCAATACTCTGGCGTTGAGAAAATGCCACAGGCAGCCTTAAGAAGAACACTCATTTCTGATTAACAATGAGCTACAGCCATGTGCCACACTCTGGAGACCCAGGAGCGACCTTTGGCGCAACCAATACCAGGTATTGTTGGCCCAAAGCCCCCCTGTGGACAACCACGACTTTACCGTGAAGACCGGCTGGCCGCTGATAATGCAGGGGTGTGGAGGGGGATCAGGTGGAGGATGGATGGAACTGCCCACAACTGGTTTCAGGAGTGACAGTTAGAACACTGGTTGGTCCTTAAAGGCTGTGGGCATTTTTTTCTTCTCCACCAGGTAAGGGTTGATGTAGTGTGGAGAAAGTTTCCTGGAAGGCACCTGGAGAGGTAGGTCCCAAGCTGACAAGCATACCTCTTACCCTACTCAGTATCTCAGTATTCAGGTGCTGGGGTGCAATGTCTGTTGGCCACTCTGCGGTTTCTCTCACCGGTGTACTCCAGGGAGGCATGAATGTCATCTAAAAAGACAAATATAAACTTATTTAAAATACAGCAGGAGCATTGGTTAGATTAAAAGGCATGCCCAAATACTTAAAATGGCCGAGCATAGCTTCAAATGCGGTCTTCCACTTGTCTCCCTCTCGAATCCTCACATTACGAAGGTATTGGTGAAACTTGGTGAAAATCTTCACATTGTGCAAAAGCCCAAATGCTGAGTCCACAAGAGGAATACGTATATTCTAAATAGGTATATTTAATTCTGTGTAGTCAATACAAGGGCAGAGAGAGCCATCTTTCTTCAAAGCCGAAAATGACAATGGATGAACGAATTCCATGTCCAGAGACTCTGCAATGTACTTCTCCATAGCTTCTTCTGCTGGCTTGCTGATGTTGTTCAGCAGGCTGGAAGGTAAGGGCAAGTGAGGAAGGAGGTCTATGGAACAATCATAGGGGCAGTGTGGAAGGAGAGAGAGCTGTCTTTATTGAAAATCTCCTGTAAATCGTGATAATCCTGGGGCACGTTGGTCAGATCGAAGGGTTCCGACTTGATGGTGGGCCAGACACCTGAGATGGGAAAAACAGATTGTAAGCAATGGCCATGGATGTTTAGGCTGCAGTTCTGGACCATGGAAGTCCCCCAGTCACTATGTGGATTGTGGGTCTTTGGCCAGGGGAGCTAGGGGAGCTCCATCACCTGAGTCACATGAGAGGACATTCCAAAAAGGTCAATAAATTCCTGGTGGGTATCACTGTCAAAGGCCACCACTCTGCCTCCCTCCCTCTGACCAGGTGGTCTTTAGTTTGGGGCACCAGCTAGAAACAGCCATGGCCCTTGTGACTGCCTGTCCTGACATCAAGCTCATGAGATAAGCTACTTTAGTTGAATCTGTGGCATAGGTTGTGGTCTAATGGCTGAAGTTGAATAAGCACTGGTGTAAAAGCTGCACACAGGAACTTAGCTGAGCCTCATACCTGGTAGGAGTAGGGATGAATAACTCCAGAGAACAGAGTGTCTGTGGCGGGTTAGGGCTAGCTGTGCTTGGAGCAGGAGCAGGCGGAGGTGGAGAAGAAGCTTAAGCAGCTGCAGAAGAGAGTTGAGTGATGACAGCTTCCAAAACCGCAGTGATCTGGGATATTCCCACCATCATGACGTTGAGTTGCTCCATCAATGAAGCTTCAAGCTGCTCCCTGCAGGGTGTTGAGCATGTGGTCAACCTTTGCAGGGCTCATCTTGGCAAGAGAATTATTCAGGGGGCTCCACGATGTGCCTGACTTGATTTAATAGAAAGTTTTATTAACAAAACTCGATAGAGAATCAGGAGAACAAACAGAAAAACTCAAAGTGCTTGGAATCTGGGAAAACAGAAAGGTGTTTTGGCTGGCAGGAAGCAGGATCCTCTCTCGAGGTGCAACTGAGTGCAATACTCCACAATTGGGAAATTGCCACAGGCAGCCTTAAGAGGGGCATTAATTACCAATGAGTTGCAGCCATGTGCCTTCTCCAGGCTGTGTCCAGGCAAGCCTAATGAGAGCCAGAGAGAGAGAGAGAGAGTGCAAGGGAAGAAGAACGACCATTTACAATCAATTCATTTCTCTGACAGTTCTAGTTAGTTATTACTTTGGAGCCAAAAATTTGACATGAAACAAGAAGCGCTGCTATAGATATATCTTCTTAGATAAAGACTGAAGTAAGTCAAACATACTTCTACTCTTGAATTGTTAATTACCTGATGAGAACTTGATACATCTTGCTGCAACTTTTTCTAACGTAGGTGCACCTTGATTCAAAGTGTTTTTGATATCTGAAAAAACAGTTATTCACTTTCACCTACTATAATCTCAACCACCCTCACCTGTGTGCACTCACCTATTCACCCATTCACCTTTACATCCCTTCAACATTCTTTCGCCTGGTTGCGGCAGTACTAGACCAGCATGAGCCACCTGTAGATCATTCTGTTCCATTATGTAATGTAAAAACACATCCATGAAACTGAACCGAAACACATTTTTTCTGTGCAGAACAAATTCTAAGCAGTGTAACATGGCAATATTCAAATTCCCTGAACCAAGCATAGGAGCTAATCTACATTGTGTCTTTAAAATGTTTAAAATGAGTTGTGAATGCTTACATTTATGTAAAAGGATGAATCTCTTTAATGACTGGGCACAGTAGTTTATAGCAAACATTATGCAAAAGGATTAAAGGAATAGAGGATTTGTTGGGGAAACATACATACAAAACAGATTATGGTTAAGTGTTGGACTACAGTGTTAAATGTTAACTACTTCTGGTGAGATGCATATATCTATGTATATTTACCCTTCTTGACTCAATATGTTACAAGAATTATTTGCCTAGCATGGTAGGCTCTTAACCTGTGGCAACCGGTTGAGGTATTGAAACATGTCAGATTTCACCCAATCTCATCCTTCCTTTCCTATACTTTTATAGCAAGATTTTCTCTCCAATTACACTGCTTTATTCACTTTCAAGTTCATCCACTGGCCTTGCTTATCAGGATAAATTGCTTCAACACATTTTTCTGCCTCCTTTTTAGTTTATTTGTACCAGTATAATTTCCATCTCTTTTCAGAGTTTTCTCTTTCTATACATGTTTTATTTCACCAAGGCCAAGGCCTCCGCCAGTTGGACTTGTTGAATTTCCTGTTTATTAGAGGCATTTTTTGCAGAGCTGTCTTGTCATGTGCCATATGCGCTTGCCTGTTCCTTTACATGTCATGAATCCCCAAGCTTCTTATATGTTTAAGTCAAATTGATAACATTTTTAGAGTTTATTATTATTTAATGGTCTCCCTGTTTATTTTGAGGACTAAGAATGGTACTTCCCTGGGCTTTATATCTCTTTAGTAATGTTGGTATAAAACAACTAACTGAATTCCAGACTCTAACCTCATTTTGTTCTGTTTATGCTCTTCCCCATACAGCCTTAATAATAATAGTAGAACCTGTGAACTTGTGAAGAAGTATTTTTTAACTCATCTTACTTTTTAGTGCAACAATAGATTTTTTTTCTTTAAACAGGGGGGGGGGGGTAGATGATGTATTAAGTGAAAGGGAAGACAGTAAAAATATGTCTATAGATAGAATTTAAAAGCCTTTATTCTAAAATTCTACAGTGTAAAGTTCTTGACATGTTTGAGCAGCTACCTGAATCTTCTAGAATGTTTGTGAAGTGGAATTAGAAATTGGAAACATTTATTTTTCATAATGAATATGATACCTTATTAATCTGTAGTAGAGGTGTCAAGGTCCTGTATATTGAAGTCTAACCTCCTATTTGAGTCAGTGAAAATGGTTTGGCATTTAGAACAATAAATTGTGTGTTTTTCTTTTCACTTTCTGAATAAAACCCTAATATTATTACTCAACTGGCAAGTAAATGAAAGAGATGGATCATTCAGTTCTTCAGAGTGGAAAAGCATCACCATTGTATTAAGTGTACATTCAGAATGGAATAACGTCGAAGAGATCTCTTGAACAGTATATAGTTAAAGGTTCACTTGCACTCTGGTGCCTAACCATGTAAAGCCTTTTATGTCATGAGTAACATTTTTATATGGATTCTATAAGAAATTGGTAACAATGCAAATAGGTTCAAACTGGGCTAGTGTGAAAAGAGCATTTTTGCTACTGAGGGAGGTAAATAATAGGTTATAATAGGTGTGTGTGTGTGTGTGTGTGTGTGTGTGTGTGTGTGTGTGTGTGTGTGTGTGTGTGTGTGTGTGTGTGTGTGTGTGTGTGTGTGTGTGTGTGTGTGTGTGTGTGTGTTGTCCTTAGCACACCCTGTGTTCTTAGCAGTGCCTTTAATATTGGGCCAAACACATTCAGTTATGTCTTGCAACAAACATGATTGTAACAATATGATATGTAAAAGGGTACAAAGCCAGATACAACCAAGATACATAACAAGGGATAAAAGAAGAAGAAGAGTATGTCACCAACTCCAGAGAATTGGGTCAGACTGTGTGTGTGTGTGTGTGTGTGTGTGTGTGTGTGTGTGTGTGTGTGTGTGTGTGTGTGTGTGTGTGTGTGTGTGTGTGTGTGTGTGTGTGTGTGTGTGTGTGTGTGTGCGCGTGTGTGTGTGTGTGTGTGTGTGCGTGTGTGTGCTGAACCTTATATCAGTGCCTCATAATCTTTTTTTGGTTCCAAACAAAAGCACCATGACAACAAAGCATTTCTTTGAAATGTAGAACTTATGTCAGCAATTTCAAATGTAAAGCCTTACATTAGATAAATGCTCACAACTTCTACTTTCATAAAAATGTCACATTTTTGCATCACTCATTATGCAGAATGATCAGCCAGTGATTGATGTATGAACAATGTTAAAAAAAACAGTATATCCACTATAAGTTTTTGAGTGAACAACAATAAACATTTGAGTGGATAAAAATCATTTTTTCCATCCAGTTACCGTCCACATTCACATGGGCACTGTGTGCTGTGATATATAGTCATGCATTATCACATTATGTTCCCCCAGCCCTTTGAGAGCCAGATCCTGCCGCCCGCTGTCTCTCAAGGTCTCCCTCTGTCTGCTTAGCCAAGGTCACCCACCCGCCGCTGCAGGCCCGCTGCAACCTTGAGCAGCTAACTGACCGGGAAATGTGTGTTCTCCCGTTCAACCACCTACATGGCCCTGTGACAATCAGCGAGATACATAGCAGGGCTGTCATTAAATGTTCCAGGATGCTGCGAGTTGGACCTTAGGTCACTAAAGAATATGTAATCTGAAAGAATCACAGTCTCCCAAGGCCATAAAAAAAGGCTTGGGTTTTGAACAAATGTTAATTGAATTAAGTGCTTTGACTACCTTACTGTAGTCTGAAATGATTCCACCTGTGTGTGTGCGTGTGTGTGTGTGTGTGTGTGTGTGTATGTGTGTGTGTGTGAAAGAGAGAGACAGAGAGAAAGAGGCTGCATACGTAATCATGTGTGCTTAAAGTATCTTGACTATTATGAGCCTTGAACTTGCGATAGACGTTTCAAAACCATAAAGTCACAAAAGAGGTACAACATATGTAGAGAAATACATTGTTCCAACAAGCAAGGCAACATACTAAAAGTGTTTTAAGTAAACACAAACCACTGAGTGCTTCAGAGCATTAAAGTCACATTGATGACAGTCTATCTAGGACCTTGGGTTTGATATGAAATCATGTGGCCTTGCTTCTGCTGCCCTCCATGTTAAAAGCTCTTTGTGATGAGAAAATTACTTTATGAACCACTGAAAGACTTCAAACTCTCTGTTAGTTTCATCCCAAGACCATGAGAGAAGTGTTTCTTGCAGTTTTTTTTTTAATCGCTGCAGCTTGCCATTGATTATCAGTCTCTTTCCGCGCTCATGCCTGCCTTAGTCTGTTCTTAAGAAAAGCTAAGCAGGCTACTAATTACTGGAAAGTCGTTGCTTTTCTATTTATACTCTGTTTGCACCAAAGTAAAATAAAAACAGAGTGAGTGATCTGTCAATCTGTTGAAAAGGAAAGGTAAATAACTGGCATATTTTGTGTAATTTGGTGCATGAGGGGGTTTGTGAATAAATATTTACACCCTGTGTGTGTGTGTGAGACTGCAGCTTTACCTTCAGTCTTTTAAACAATTCTTAACCTCTGCTGAAAGGTCTGTTTTTCCATTTTTTTCCCAAGGTCTGTGGAAATAAGTTTGTTTGAATATGCTGCTGCGTCTGGCATTGGGTGAATCGCATTGATATGTGAGCATTTTTTTTTTCTTTTTTTGTTTCGCCTGTAAGGATTCGGCTCCTTTAACATTTACCTGGAATGTTCAATTCGGATAGAGGCAGAAATATCAAACATGTGTCTCTGCAGCCTTGAGACTTCACAGGGCTCTGACTGCGGTGCTCAGCCCGGTAAACACACAGTTTCCTCCTGTGGCTCTCTGTTTGGACAGGAAACAAGGAAGCTGATCAAACACCGGCTCAGAAGGCCACGGCTGCACTGAGCTGGATCGCGAATCTTTTCAAAGCACTTTAAATAGGGGAAGTGTTGAATATAACATCATCACTTTTAGAAAGCAAATCCACTGGTTTGCACCCTACTGGGTGTCTTATTGTGTAATATTTTCCCAAAATAAATCATGCGGTGTAGATATCCTTATCACATGCATAGCATATTTTGTTTACACAGTAGAGGAATCAGTATCACAAACACAACATTGGGTGTTTAGTGCTCAACTGCCTGTGTGCTTCAGATTTACAACCCAACTTGTTGACATCATAGATAAGGAGAAGCAGGGCACAGATGATAGGAAGCATTAGCTGGATGGATAAAAGCTGGGTGAGAGAGTGGGGGGGCAGAAAGTGGGTGATCTGTGTCAAAGTCATCGGGGTTAAGGAATCAGGTGATGATGCTTCCCCCTTGTGACTGTTGATTAAACTGAATGAATTAATTAAGGAATGGGAGCATGAGAATAAACTAAAAATCACTAAGATGTGTCTGGAATAAAATGCTGATGAATGGTAATTGGAGAAAAAAAAGCGGAAAGCTCAATTTCAGTTTTCGGATACTGACTTTATTATCTTTTACAAAAATAAAACAACAGCTTGACATGACATGATTTGCAGGGCGCATGTCAAAATTCACAATACACGAATGGAGCGCATTCTCCTGGTAGTTAATAGAATTTGCTTTCAACATCCACGCTACTGCTGATAAAAGAAAATAAAAACACATTAAGAAAAACAGTTATCAGTTTCATCTTATTGTTTTGGCGGTGAAACTAATATGAAAAGTGAGAATTGGGTGAGGGAGTTCCTTGACACCGTTAGTCATCTTTATTCTCCGGCAGCTGCTCCCTGGATGCCTCGTTTGAAATCTGCAGAAAGGGAGTGCTGATCTCACTCGACTGCATGTCGCCAGCCACTCGCAGCAGGCAGCTCAGCACCATGTCCTTGGCCAGGCCCGCCTCCAGGTTCCCTTCCCGGCTCAGCTGCAGAGTGATCTGATCCAGGCTGGTCAGGATTAGCTCAGAGCCCAGTAAAGGGCAAATGGGGCCTGAATCCGAACCAGGCGCCCCGTCCCTGGCCATGTTCTCCATTATGTACTGCTGGTATAGGTCCAAGAGCTTTTGCTCCAGGTAGTGATTCAGAAGGGAGTTGGAGAACGGTCCTTCACGCCCCTGGAGCAGAAAGCTCCGATCACGGCCGCTTCCCAGCCTCCAACGGTTTGAACCTCCCCTCAGCGGATGCAGAGGCTCGCCCTGAGACGCCTGTCCTGGAATAAAGTCCTCCACAGCTGGGAGCACATCACAGGACTGGAGGAACGGGCCAACAGCCTGGGCATCGGTACAGACCCGCAGCTCGCCAGTGTTGGCTGAAAGCGGCAGCACCTGGTCACCTCCAATATGAAGGTCGCTGTAGTTCTGGCAGATGCTCTGACAGAAGGAGGGGACCAAAAATGGGGCATCACCACCTGAGCGATCCTGGGCCGGGATCTCTATCTCGGGGGAGATTTGGCCGCCTGGTTGGGCTCTCAGGAAACCCAAGGACTGCAGCGGAGAAATGTGTGACTCCACCGAAGCGTCCCCCCTGGCGTCTGCATCGCCTGTCTGCTCTGGGGAGATGTGATGAATGAGAACAGGGCGTCTGCTGGAGCCCGGCAGGAGGGCAGCAGCTGCTCTTCTCAGTCCCCCGGCTCTCTGAGGAGGTTTCTCGGGAGGGAGGGGATCCGGCTCCTGCAGTTCACCGTAGGCCAGGCTCCACAGTCTAACTTCACAAAGCATCACTGCAACAAAGAGCACAGAACAGGTTGTATAATCCTAGAAGCTGTGAGCATGTCAGCAACATGTGATAAGCTGCAACTTTCTGCATGAACATTTTTAAATAAATTCTAGTCACTATTCTTCAGAAACAAACTCATTCCTACCTTGTAGCAAAGTCTCAGTCGGCTGACAACTAGTTTTCAGATGAAAAAGTATCAACTTTATCACAGCACAGGAAAGCACCACTTAAACTTATTGTGTGTACAATCGATACAGACAAATATTTAGTTGTGTGTGTATTTGAGTGAGAAGGTTGTTTTTATACCACCTCAAGAGGAAGTGGAAGAATTTTTTCATCTCTTGCTGCTTCCCATTTCTAAAAACTTAATGCTGCACCTGTGCTAACCATGAATACGTATTCCACATCTCATTTATCTTAGAAAATGTTTAATCTTATATAAGATAATTATATAGTGAGTATATATCTATTTCTATATCTTTCTATTCAATTTCTTAACTTATAGCTTATATTTATTATACTTGTTTTATGTTCTTGGTATATTTATATGTAGATATTTATATAATTCATGATAATGTATAATATAATGTATACAGAATCAGTAACCATGTGTAATTTAGTTATTTCTATTTTTCCAATAATTCCATGTGCAATAATCTACTCACCTACCCTGTGGACTTTTACAATAACCACATAGCAATAACAATGGCATTTACTTCTACTTTTTTAAAATTGTCTTTTATTTTTTTATTTATTTTATATTTATTTTATTCTCTCTCTATGTTGGTGTTGGTTTTTTTTACATATTGCTCTTCTGTTTGTGTGTCTTAAGTTTTATAACAGTGTTGTATGTGAGGTGTTGGAGCTTCAATTTCCCTGAGGGAACCTCCTAAAGGATCAATAAAGTTGTATCTAATCTAATACGTATTTAACTCTTAAGCATGCTATAAAACGAGGAGTCAGGTTTTGTCCCTATGTAAAACAGGTGTGTGACTATAGTTAGGTTGAAAGTGTGCATGTGTTTGCAGATTTAAATTCCTGTTTTCTATTTCCTGTGAAGCTAATAGCTGTAGGTTATATTGTAAAGCAGAAGTGTGACTTCACCCTGTTATGTAACCACAATAAAACTTGAAACTTACACCTACCGGCCCCAGCATGAAGTAAATAAACATTAAACCTAAAAGCATATATATATATATATATATACACACTTTAGTCAGACTATGTAACATCAGACTATGTAATATATAACCCAATACAATAGTGATTAAAAACAAGAAGTAATGTATATTATATTATTAACATGGTAATAACACAGCCATAATGTCATGTTATTATAAAGTCATTTTATTTTGGATAGTTTAAATACATTTTGCTGATAATAATTTTAGGACTTTTACTGGTGCTTGAGTATTTTTTGGATTACAGTATACATATATATATATATAATATCATCTACCACTGCTGACGAGTGTTCAAGTGAAAGTAATGGAAACTATTTATGGCCGGGATTTTTCAGAGTTGAAAGCACCTTGTGTGTCTCGCTTCAGTTAAAACAGGAAAGCCCAACATCAGAAGCACATGAAACATGAGACGACATGTTTTATTAATGATTGGCCGAATAAACCGAGACAGATGTTGCTCAACTTCATGCAACTTCAGTTAGTTGTAATGTCCTGGACGTTCATACAATTGAATTAGCAGTTTTGACCTTTTCAAGGTCTATTAAACCCCAAAATTGGAACAGATAAGCTGAACCATCTGCAGTTTAATCTATCACGTGTCTTTTCTTAAAATATATTGTCCTCTCTAACACGCCTGCTTTATAAACAGCTAGATTTACAGCTGCAACTTTTAAAACGGGTCACCAGTTAGTTTGATAGCTGTTGATACTTGTGTACGGCTGCCTCAAAGTCTTTATGAGTCAGGATATCTGACACAGGCCTGCAATGATAGTGCAAAGTGTAGAGTTACCGGCCTGTTACTACAGCAGCGTTGCTAAGCAACATCCAATAACATTAAAGACACGTTGAGATCAGGTTAGACAACTGTCTGATCTCAATGACCAGCCGTGGGGCAAATTCAGCACCATAGACAGCGACTGGTCCGAGTGAGCAGCTCCAGTCAGATTTAAAGGCTGTTTGTTTGTTTGTTTGTTTGTTTTAAGATGTATTAGACTGGCTTGAAGATAAATATGCATGGATGCTTCAGTGACACCAAAGAATCTCAGGACAAGTCTGTAACAGTGAGACTCTCTGTTTGAAGGAATGTTCAGGAAGATAAACAATGTGTTCCGCCCCAACCAGCCCGGACAGCGAGGACGGGATGGAGGTGCTGGGTTACGGTCTGAGCAGGACTACCACAGCGCCTGCACTGTCCGCCTGGTCCGCAGCACCTCCATGCTCGTAGTGGGAGAGAAAACTCAGGCAAAGGTGAACTCAACTTTAAAACGGAGTAAAAGCACAGTGAGCATCGAGTCAACCTTGTACTATTATCAGAGACAAGAGGACAGGATCTGGCTGTACTCGCAGAACCAGAACTGCCTGGAGTACCTGGAAGCACTTGTGGCTTTAAGGCGACAGTACACACAGAGTGTCAGTGACATGAAGAGAGACGGCATAAAGGCCACAGTGTCCTCCAAGAAGAAGCCTGCACCTTCGCCACCTAAGAAAGAACCGGTGAGCCTAAAGATCCCTTTAAGATGTACATTTAATACTTGACTTTGAATAATAATGTGTGTCTGATATGTTTTTTTTTCCTTTTAAAAATCCCTCAAATGACATTCTCCTGGTTTGGCTTCCAAACAATTTTTGATGTCACAAATCATGCTTTTAGGCATGCCTAGTAAAATTGGATTTTCAATAAGCAAGGAGCAACTTTACAGTTTCAGCAGATGAATGTGAAAACAGCCTTCCAGTGTCCATTGATAGGTATAAGGACAAAAACATATTTTTGTGTGGAGGGGAATTAGAAATAATCCATTCAAGAGCACAGGTCACAATATGTAATATCAGAGACCAACATTATCCCATGTCTTCAGAAAACCAAAGCCACACCCTCTGCCCCTCCGGTCCCCACTGAGGAAGACACTTTGCAGTTCTTTGATGAGGTCATCCAGAGCTGTGACAGCGAACCTCTGCGCAAACCGTACATAGATGATGGACACGCGGATGTGGATTTCATAGGTATGTTTGAAATCCCCGATTAGGGTGAAAATGGAATTTTCTGCTCATTAATTTCACTTGAATAAATGTTATAAACATTTATTCTCAATCCCCCTGAAGTCAATAAGAGTAAAAATCGTTGATAAAATAATAAAATACTCTGCTTGGAGCGATAATGTATGTCTGATATAAATTTTCTAAAGAAAAGTACAATTATCATGTTAAAAATACCTCAAATGGCATCTAGAAAGAATAGAAATCTATGACACTTGTGTAAGTCAAGAACATTGTCCTTCTAGTTCCGAAATAGCTGAGATGATGTCACAAATCTGGCTCATAGGCCGACCCCCGATCTGATCAATGACCACAGAGCAACTTCAGCAACTTTGATTTTATGCAGAGACAGGATGTATCATGAATTCCTGCTGCTCACCATTAACAAATGATCCCAGTCACTTTGACCATTTTTTATTAGTTTACTGAACTTTACTTCATACATTAATTGACAGTTAAAGCATGACTCAGTCTGATCAAGTACAATACATTTGTGTTGCTAGCTTGTAAAGGCTGCATAAAAACCATCAGGTCAAGCGTTAACTAATCACATTAATGTGATTCATGATTTGAACATTTGTTAATAGTGAGCAGCAGGAATTTTGATACATCATGGTTTAATTCATGTGTGAAACCATCATCATAACTCATGCATTAGTTAAGCATTAGCATAATGTAATATGCAAATTTACCATATAAACTTAAGTATTATTAGATGTTAGGTAGTAAACATTTTTTCTCACCAATTTCCTTTTATAAGTATAATGTATTGTTTTTAAACAGTATAGTTTTTAATGTATCTGCTTAAATCCAATGATAAATGAAAACATTACTATGCATACTTTTACTTTTTATACCTTTTTTATACCTACTTTAATTTTGATATTAAATCTTCTGAGATAGTTGAAAGGAGAGGGACAAAGGAGCAAAATAACTTATTCACTCAAATACTGTATTTAAATATATCAAGACATATTCCTAAACTCATGGCTGTGTCCTGTCCTATCTGACATACTTACTTGAACTTTAAACTTGATTCTTCAATCCTCCTATCTTGCTTGTATCTGTGTTTATAATGTACATGAGACTGCCTGTATCCTTGATTACAATATAATATCAAGAGTTATCTCACAGTTATCTCAAAAGGCGAGCATTAAAGGCGGATGTTAAACATAATCATTGTTGTAGTCAATATATAACCATTAATATGTAGTCTGGAAATTTTAGAGGACTAATTATACAGTTTGAGTAGCATTTTAATTATACTATTTCAGTGTTAATGCTGTTCCTTATCATTGTCAATGTGATAGACCTAATAACAATAATGTTGCCATTTTCGGCAGTTACTTTGAATTTAGAATTCCTGATTTAGGAAATTATTCAGTTAGTACATTTCTAAAATGAAATTCCTCATCCTCAGCTAAGGGAGGATGTTTCTGTTATATCAAAAATCAAAAACTGTAATCCAAAACTGAGATAAGACAGGATCTGAGACTAGGTAAGTTTCTGTAATAAGGCCCCTGGAGTGGAAGCTGCTGGTTTTGAGCTTCAGCTCAGGTCACTGCTCTCTGCCCTTCTCTCCCACAGTGGCCTCCAGCTCTGCAGAACATGACCTCCACTCCAACTGGATGTTGCGGGTTCCTCGGGTCACAGGTGACTCAGAGCAGAAGGACGTTCCTGTCTGTGCCAACGAAAGCTTTTTGAACAAGAAAAAGCCAAGTGGGTCCAGAAGCAGCAGACTGCAGCTGCAGCGGAACCCAATCCATCTGCCCAAAGTGGTGGAGAGTGCATTCCAGACTCTGCGCTTCAAGCCCAAATTAAAAAAGAAGCAGTGAAGCTTGATAGACATTTGAAACCACCACCTGTCCACTGCCAGGCTGCTGACACAGAGCTCAACCTACTGGCTTTGATAGACATGCTCTTCATGTGGGGACAACTAATACATATAAACATTTTAAATGCAATTTTAATAAAGCAAGTTTTTTTTTTCCAGAGACAAATTTAATTTTTCTTGATTTCTAATAGACCTTTTCCACAGCTGACATTTTGACTCATAGTAGCACAAGTATTACTAATAAAATGAACAATGCTTTATTCAAATGTTCCCGTTTAATGAGTGAACACAATACAAGGTCCCTGACACTAGGGGACCTAAAAGGAATTCAGAAATCATTTAATTTACGAAATGTATAAATGTTCGCTGTGGAAACGACCTTTCTTAGTCATTTGTTTGAGATTTTCTAAAAAGTAGCAGAAAAATATCTGTGACAAAATGTCAATTTCTTTCATTCTGTGACATCTCGAGATTAGTCTGACCCTTCCTGTTGCTGGAATTTGTTAAAAGACAGACTGGACTGTATTTAACAATATTAATAATTCAATATAGTGATAGATATGTCATTTCAGTTGACTACAGTTTATGATTCAGACATGTAGAGAAACAGTATTTTGAACGGATTAAGGCCAACTAGAGCAAGGCTTTATTAACCTCTGAGACAAAACTAATATGGACAAAATGATTTTTTGTGGTGCTGAAAACTGCACACTTAGTTAAAAATGGTTTGCGTAATTTGGGTAAACTTCTGTAAACTTTTAAAGACAGATTATTGCATCCTAGATCCTTGTGAAACAAGGTCATTAAGTATATATATATATATATATATATATATATATATATATATATATATATATATATATATATATATATATATATATATATATATATATATATATATATATATATATATATATATATATATATATATATATATATATATATATATATAATCTTTTTTTAAGATTATTTTTGGGGTACTTTGTGCCTTTATTTACAGTAGAAAGTAGGGGGAAAGAGAGTAGGAGAATGACATGTAGTCAGCCAGCCAGCAAAATATTATCAAGTACATTTTCTTTTGTTTATTACAAAGGTTTAGTATACAAAACTATAGACTAGACAACATTCATTTCTTTTCTGCTTTGACCTTGGGGCTGAAGAAGGATGACATAGTCTTCATGCCAGTCTTGTCCACTTTAGCCAGACTTTTCTGAGCAGCAGTCATCTTCTTGGGTGGCTGGAGTCAGAGGCAAAAAAAAGAAGAAATTAATCAATATAACTCGCCGACATTGCACAGTAACAGAAGGGAATTCATTACACATCTTGGCCTTCAATTCAAAGAGAAAAAGAAATGTTTCCTCAAGGTAGCCCCTTTGCCATGCGTATATATTCTCTATAGACAAAAGCATATAGAAAGTGGTGAACAAACAAGAACTTCACAAACATCAACTGCAGGTCTTAAAGAAATAATAAAAGCAAATTCAAAAGCTAATATGATATAATAAAAACAATATGATACATCTCATATGACTAATAACTAATATGATATAATCAAAACAGATGATGATAAAAACCATTTCCTCCTATAACTGGTCTATTCATGGATACCACTCTGTACACACTCACTTTCCGCACAAAGTCTGCAGTGTTGAATTTGGTGTAGTCCTCTCCGGCCTCCACCGGAGTGTCTGAAAGTTTCCGCTTCTGCCAAATGAGGAAGTAAGAAATGCTTTTCATGACAAAGAGTAGCAAACTTTTATTTTACCACCGAACCGCACACTACTACTGGTTTTGATGACCTTGCATCATAAATGAAAAAGCTCTTAAATCATAACCAATGTTAGAAACACACAAGCAGAGAGGAATTGTTTTCCCTCCCCATTTTAAATTCATGATCACACAAGTGATCGCAAGAATGACAGAGGTGAAATGCAACGTGCCGTGTCGACTTTACTCATGTTGAAGACAGACACCTACAGTACAGACCTTAGAAGGTGGCTCCGTCTCCTTTGGGCTTGTGAGCTCTGGTAACCTGAGGAGTAAAATAAGAAGCATAGATGAAATGCATCCTCACCAGAACTTAGTGCTTATGATGATTACAATATCAAAGTGATGGATATGTGAACATACTGCAAGTGTTTAAGGAGAGCTTTGGCCAGGTCTTCACTGATGTACTCTGATATTAGACCATGGGCATAGCGTAGGTAGTCCTCTGAATCATGGAGAGGAGAAAATGACAGATTTCATCAATATATTTTTTTATAGTTTGACATTGAGTGATGTGAAAATCAAACAATGTGGGAACTTAGTTCCAGTGCTAACCATGCACTATTACTGCCATCTACTGGTCAACATGTTGGATGCTGCAAGAACTAATTTGTACAAAAATACAAATAGGGCTCAAATAAAATGATACTTCTATTTCCATAGAAAGGGGCCACTGACAGATTAGAAGAAACAGTGAATCTGCCTGAAGTTAAAGCAACATACCCTCATTGGAGTCTGACTCCAACTTCACTCTGACGTATGCCGAGGATTTCACTCCATCTCCCACCGAGATATTTCTCTTCTTTAGGGCCACGACTGTCCGCTCCACCTACACCAAAAAATAAAAATCTGTATGCAACTCAACTGTGAAAAAACAAGGATGGATTTGACGGGAGCACAGTGAGTATTTCAGGTATTATTTTGATGTAATATAGAGAGCTTTGAATTTGTATTAAATACTGGCAAGGAATACTGTAGAGTACCTTTTTTTTTAACCAATCCATCGTCTTCTCTTGACTGTATCGATGAAACTGCAGGCTTCCCACCTCTGGAATTATGACACAAAGCCTTTAAACACAGCATTCAGCAGAACTGTTCTCATATTGTGATTTTAGCTTCATGAATGAACTTGGACCTTTTGCCTCAGCAATGTGGTGCATGGAGGCCAGTGACCGTGTGCAACTCAGTAGTCTTGAGCAAGCTGGGAACTCTTCATCCATCACTACTTGATCCAAAGGCTGGAACTTCCCCTGAGTAGGAAAGGACATCAAAACTATTAAAGCTGTGATTTGGTTTCATGTGACATATAGAGTAGGAAATAGACAGCCTTGATACTGTTCAGGTTATTGCGGAGACATCACATTGCTGAAACTACTACTCTTCTAATTTTTATTTGTGATTAGATGAACTTTATTCATCACACAACAGGGGAATTTAGTTGCTGGACAGTTATAAAAGAAAGAAAGTAGAGGGCTAAAACACAACACAATAAACAGCAACAACAGTTCAACCTGGCAATGTGTAAAAAAAAAAACACTAAGGTTATAGTATAAAGGGGCCTGATTGGCTGATTATTGATAGGTGAAGAGACTATGGTGTAAAAATAGTTGGTAACACTTGGGTGATGGGCGACTCATGAGCCATGGCTCAATATTTATACCAAACCTTTCATGAACATGAAAGACAGAACAATGACAACATTTCAAGTCCAACAATTACAAAGCAGCATTGCTGGAAGTAAACTGCAAATTTTTTATCTTAAATACGTTAAGTATTTTATAAGTAAGTAGATAAAGCAGGATATAGATAATAGTATTCGTGTGTAGTAGTTTAAATTTACTAAACTGCGTTTGATTTAAATATAATTTAAAGCACATTGATCTGTAGTTACATTGCATATTCAATATTGTTTCAATGTCCACATAAAGTGAAACAACTGAAATTCCACTGGAGAGATTACATTAATGGTATCCAGGACACGGGTCAGCTGACTGTAGGTTTACCTCCAGCAATGCTGCTTTGCAGTTGTTGGACTTTTATTTTGAAAAGTTGTTGTTGTTCTGTCTTCCACATTTATGAAAGGTTTGGTATGAATGTTGAGTCATGGCTCATGAAACACTCATGAATGCTTTATGTGCTGGTCATGACAACTGCTATGAATGTGTTATGACCTTCTGGGTCAAGTAAAGCTTTAGCAAATATTGCAAAGTAAATGACAATAAATAATATAAGTACTACTGCTGCAGTTTTGAATGAGGTAAGAATATTGTGAAGAAAAGTGACCACTGATATAATAATGTTGTTAATAGGTGAATTAGATATTCATTTATCCAACTGTGGATAACATGCAAACAATATTTGGAAAAATTTTGGACTAGTCCATGAAATAGGAAGAAGTGAGCTGATACAATTAAAGACGAACAGATGCAGTGTAATGTCAGGGTATATCAGGAGAGGTATTATTTACAGGTAACAGTAAACACAAATATTCCAATCTAATATGAATTATTAAGTTTTGTCCAGATATAAGATTGTAATAAAAAGTAAAAAAAATAATAAATATTAATGGGGCACTGTGTAACTTTTGAGAGATTTGCAATTTACATGTATTCAATTGTTTATTTAAGGCCGGGGGTGTAACTTTACTTAAAAAAATAGACATTCCCTGACTCTCAGTGGATTATATTGGCCTGTGGACTGATTTTTGTTTATGCTGCTCCAGAGTGTTCTACCATTAACAGACCAGGCAACCATAATCCACCACAACAAACACAATGCTATCCAAATAGAAACACCCTGCAGATATTAGCTCTCCAGCTAATGAGACAGTTAACCGTCAACCACCACAACTTTCACTACAAACATAAACGCACACAATATTTTCTCAACAAAAGGAGCGGAAAACTAGTTTGAGACTGCTAGCAGAACACAGCTTAAACCTTTTTGTTTCTGCAGATGGTAACGTCAGTCCAAAGGTGGGAATAAACACATTTCATGACAAAACCACAAACTTTGCTCCCTGAGCACAAGCCTGTCTGTGTTTAGCATAAACACAGCTGGTAAACAAAGTTGTTGGTCTGGGGGTCCGGTTTGGGTGGTTGATTAACACATATTTTTGCGGGTTGGGTGGCTTTGGCTCACACCAGCCACAGGACAGCAGCAGCCTGTGTGTGTACAGCAGGGAAGATGGACATGCTTTGTTGACAAAATGTGCAAAAAACAATGTTAGAGCTATTTTTTGTAATTATGAGACATGTTAGAAGAAGAACATCACCTACAATAGCACAGCAATGATTTTATTATTATTTGCTTACAATGAGCAACAGAATGCTGAGTACATCCAACTCAAGACCAATGCTAGGACCTCACTAATTAGAATAAGTTTCTTAAAGTTACCTACCCCCTTTAATGTGGACATTTATGACTCCTCACCTTCCGACAGCTGATTGAGACTAATTAATTAGTAACTCTACAACAACTTAATGACCCTGAATTATTTATCCCCAGATAACTATACAGTTAGATGATTGCTTGATACAAGTTTATTATGTTGAGTAGAAAAAAAAACACAGTTATACCACAATTACAACACAATAATGACCATAAGAACATATCTGGAACAGCAGCTGTGAGATGAACAGATTTGCTTTTTCTTACCTCTTTGCCAGATTTAATTAAATAAGGCAAAATTAGATAGAGAGGATCCATTGGTGTGACAAAAAGAAGCCTTCCATCTGTTGAAAAAGAGAAAATTTGTTGATTAACACATGGTAAATATTTTAGACATTATCATAAATAACATCATCATCATTTGTCTTGGGTCATTTCAAATTAACTATATGCAATATTTTAAGAATATTTTTTTTTTTACAGTTTTGCCCCAGTTCAATTGGATATAAGCCTATATAGTTTAACTTAATATCAATATATTATAAACAGTTTATCATTAAACTCTCTTTGTACATTTAGGCTATGCAGGTTATATTGGGGCTCAGGTGGATCAGGGCACCATGAATAAAAAAGTCCTTTGACTTTGACTACTGCCAAGTAAATCTGTAATGAGCAATGACACCAACCTCTCTGTACAGTCTGGCCAACAAACCAGGAGCGGAAATCTTCTTCAAATGCTTTGACCTCATAAAGCTGCACATCACCACTTCCCAGCATGTACAGAGATGCTGCATCTATAGAAACAAAATGAGGAACAGTGTTACTTTCACTTCCACATCTGCAAAGGCAACTCACAAGATACAAACATAGATTTCTGTAAATAATCAAAAGGTAAAAACTGGATTTTCTAAAGAAGTTTACTTTTTTAATGGAATATTGAAAACAAAAATAAGTAACCTGAAGACAGCACCTTGAGCTCTGAGAACTTGTTTTGAAAATATTGTCCACTAATGTCTGACAGTTATTAGAACAAATAATAAAAAGAAGTGTAAATAAATATATGATCATAAAGGTTTGACCTGTGGAGGGATTCCGTAGTCTCACGAAAGCTGGATCACTGTCATGCTTCTTCTGTGAGTTGACAACAGAGTCTGTGGACACCAAAACACAAGTAATATGCATCATCAATTTCCATTTGGGATCAATTTGGGATTCATTTATCTATCTGAACAGCTGCAGGTGTAAATCTGACAAACCATAACAGTATTAAGATTCCTTTATTTGTCTTTTCTGTGTACTTGGATACAAAAAAACGACATTATGTTCCTCTCTAATTCAATACAATGCCAAGAGTAGACAGTATGTCTTAAATACAAATAAACAATCATCAAAGACTGGATTGTCAGGTTATCCAGTCTCATTGGGGGAATTAATAGGAAATAGCAAATAAATACATAAGTTAAGTGCTGGAAAAAACATGCTACACCACTCCGCAATTCAAAATACAATCATGACATAATCCTGTCACAAGGAAAGTTGGACAGGCAAGAACAAACAATTTGGCAACTCCATCTCAAATCGAAGTAGTAGTAGTAACACGTTGATTGGTAGTAAATGCATCAAGCCAAAGTCGGTGATGATCAACGTAAACGTTACGCTTTGCTCACGTTTTCAACGGAAAACAAAAGTAGCAAGCTAGCTTAGGTCAGAGCAGCTTGTGACGTACCTGCAGCTATGACAACCCAACTGTCATTTTGTACGTTAGGCGTTCGCTTCTTTTTTGCAGCCATGTTGTGGAATTTTACAGATTGAATTTATGTTGTCACGCTGTGTTATTGGTTTAAATTAACACCTAGTTTAGACCATAAACAGTATCAGCCGACTGTAGTTTACTAGCTACTGCTTCTGCCTGACAACACGAGCTGAGCTCAGAAAAGGCGCCTCTCTCTCTACACTTCCGGTGGTTTGTCCCGCAGGAGAAACCGCGGCGCCCATAAATACTCCGGCAGCTCATTTCCGTCCATTATTTTTAAACTAGCAACGCTATGAGAGTTTATGTGAACAACCTACTGTTTTGGCATCGAAAAAAGCTGTTGAAATTGCGAAAAATACACTGTGTTTGACTTGCGCTTCCCCCTGTTTCCACTGTTTAATGGTACGTCCCGGTATGACGTCAAGCCCACATGAAGTTCCTCAGTCCGGCCGCTAGAGGACAACAGAGACTTGAGTCAGAAATGGCTGTGTATGGCGACATTTGGGTTTGTACTGCACAGTTTATCACCCAGTTACTTAGCTGATGTTTCTTAATTATGGTTTATTCTTCACAGAGAGTCAAAAGGTCTTCTCTCAGGTGCAGGATATATGGTGACCAGTAATCATTTGGCAAACTGGCTCACAACAGATTGGGGGATCCATCTGTCTTTCTAAGGGGAGGGCATCTCTCACTATCTCTCTCAGGATATGACACTGTGAGTCTCAGTTGGTTTTCAGTGAGTCATTTGTTTTTTTCCTCCCGCACTGTTAATTGTCTCTGTGCATGTAAATGTGCATGTGTCTGTGCGTGTGTGTGTTTCATTAGATATCTATAGCTGTGTCATCAATTTGAGCCATACAGTGACTGTGGGGAGCAGCATGATAAAAGAAAATAAAAGCCTACATATAGTGATATAAAGCTTTGTGTCTTTCTGACATGCTCATTTCATGTTACTTCTCCCTCTGACTTTCAGTATTTGTGCCTTTTTTTAAACCGGTTTAAAAATACTTTTTTGCCGTACAGGCCTGTTTTCCGATTTGAGCAACACATGCTATGAATGCTGTCTCGATTCCTCCTTGAAATCAGTAAGATTTATGTTACTGTAGTCTGTGGCAAAGAGAGCGTGGGTGCAATATTGTCTGTGAATTACTTGTTTTATGGGTCCCTGGAGTATCATACACAACAGTCTGTGCAGCTAAACCGAATATTCCATGAAAGCTTTCTTTCTTTTTGGGCTGCTTGAGGGAACGTCTGTGTGTCTGACTGCCAGGGAGAACAACAGCAGCCTTTCTGATACACTGGACCACAGACAACCCTAGAGAGCCAGGTCTTGTGTCACCAGCATGCAGACGAGAACAAAGTGGGTCTAAATTTAGGCCTCAGTATGGCTTCGTAGACCCGAAGTTTGAGACCCCTCTATGCTCTCTGAATCCCAACTCGACAATTCGCATCAATCATACAGAGAAAAGGAGAATTTCAACACAACTAAAGTCACGACTGTTATTTTTTTCTTCCCCTCAAGCTCTACTTCCTTCTTCCCTTTGTAATTTGCTTCAGAGCTTGCTATTTCTTGTTAAAAAATATTCCAATAAACTTCTCTGTGGAGGTAAAGGAGTTTATTGCAGCCAGCAGGCTGTAGACCATTGGTCACACTCTGCTGAGCACATTGAGCAGCCCCATGGTTCTATCTATCTCCGTGGCCTCATTTGTGGTGGTCCAATGCAGGATGACTGGTTACAGCTTGCATATCGACTCAGCCCCGAGCTGTCATGTCACCACCATGTGCTGTGCATTATCAAGGGTGTATTTTTACCCTCTTCATTGCCTATCATCAGGATTTATAGAGTAGGAGGTGAAAAGAGCTGATATCAAGAGCATATTCATCACTGTGCATGTTTTACTGTCATTGTTGCCAAGAGAAGCAGGTTATAAATAGAAAGACAACGTCACTTAGGGTGCCACTTTTTCTGTGCAGACACAGACACAGGCTGTTATTTTACACAGCTGCAAAAAGCCACATTACCATTTGGAATTCCCTACTGACGTAAACTCCATCTTCAGTTCAAGGAGATAATGTACACATTGATTCACTCATAATAGACATGCACACACACGTACACACATAGACACACATGCGCAAACAGATGTGGAGAGAATTCCCCTTGGCAGCAGAAGCCTTTGTGTCATCATCTGGGATTCCCTTCCTCTCACTTCCAAATATGGGTGGGATTGTGAGCAGGGGAGGCTGAATGTGGAAGGCAGAGTGGAACCCCCTTGTGATGTCAGAGCTTGGAACAGTGAGCCTCACTGACTGGAAACTCACGGCAAGCAATGTCAGGAATGCAAAAATCACCAAAAAGCTATTCCCTTGTGCATGTTTGCAAAATCTGAGTTGCAGCAGACATACCTCCTGCGTGCGCACGCGCGCGCGTGCACACACACCCACACACACACACACACACTCAATGTTTTAAGCCAGTCTTCTCACTGGGGAGATATGCCTTCCCGTAAAGTCTAATTCCTCTCCCACTCCACCCCACAAGTTGGTGACTCCTTATTCCCAGCATCAGTTGCTCTGTGTGAGGCCTCTGGTTAAATGGTATTTCCCCTCTACATGAGTGGAGCGAATGATGTGAGTGCTTGAACATCGACTGTTGTGTGCTTGATGGAGACCTTTTTATTGTATTGCAAATATGTAGAGATTTCTACATTTTTGCCAAAAGAAAAACATTTATTTGCATAAATAATTCAGTTGATGTTATTTTGCTGTTTTGATGAGGTGTAAGACATATGTGAAGCATACAAGATTTAAAAAAAAAAATGCATATATGTCTTTTATTACCTACAAAGTACTACTAGACATGAATACAACCTGCTCAAAGTTTGCTGTGTGTTAATTCATTTGTGGCAATTACAGATATACACAAATATATTTAGAAATATGCATAAAAAATCAATCCACAGACTGATATTATCAACCAAGAAAGTCAAGCAAGGCTTCATTGTTTTAAGCAACAATACAACCCATACTTTTCATAGGTGGTAAAGAACTATTTAATATTTAATAGAAAAATCTTTCAAAAAGTTACATATAGTCCCCTTAATTAAGCTGTCAGAATTTCAATGGACGTGGGCCTATATTAGGGTTTTACTGGCCTGTCATTAGGGTTAGAGGTCGGGTTAGGGGATTATTAAAAAGTTAATAATTATTGCCAAATATTTTTGTAAATGATTTTATTTCTCCAACAAAAAAACACACATTTACTTGTTATCTTTTCCAATGTGAATTCTGTTTTGTGTCACTTTACCTTTAATACACTCTGGGACTTGGACTGCTGGTTGGACAAAATAATTTGACAAGTCACCTTGACCTGTGGTAGATTGGATATGTGCTCCAAACAGGGTCTGATAAAAAATATATAAACTTTGAGCCAGTCGGGGGGGCTGCCTGTCTCAGAGGCTTTCATCTGCCCATGATCCCCTGCCTGTCTCCTCTCTTCTTTTTACTTTGGTCTCTTTACTCTGTCCCGCAGAGTAGACGTCCCACAATACACTATCCCCAACCCTAATTATTGTTTAGGATCAATCTCTCTGTCCCCGTCCCTCTCTCCATCTCTCTCCCTCACTGTCTCCCGTTCTGTCAGTGTACCAGGACCAGAGACGATGTGGTAATTACATCTGCCGACTGCTGGTCTGCCGCAGACGGCTCCGCAAATCTTTCTACTCAGAGAGAAATTAGAGACTGCTCAGCACATGTCCAGGGCTGTAATTAGAATAAGTACTCTGTGTATGAAATTTGTATGTTTATTTGTTTATTTATGAGACCCCAGATTTCGAGCACTCTTCACTTTGCCTCCAAGGTTGGGTTAGGACAGGAGATATGCACCAGAACCCCTGGTTGGTATGACTCCTGAGTATGTGACTGTAGTTCTTCTCATAAGAACCAACAGGCTGTTTTTTATTAATTCTATTATTTTTTGCATGTTTCATTTTGATATTATTTTCTTTTTACACATAATTTATAAACTCCAAGTAGTGTTGATGTGGTTGTGTGATCCAGGGTCTACACAGTGGTAGAAGAATTATTTAGAATTATCATTTATTTATTCCTATACACTAGTAAAAGTACAGGTACAACAAGTATCAAAATTAAATGTCCTCTGAATGTTATATGTATGATATTAGATCTCCATCATTGTGTAAGCAGCTTTTTACTTGTTCCTTATACAAGGATTCATCCACCTCCGAAAGATTACACCAGAAATTTGTGAGTCATTAGATGATTAATAGTGTAGGAAATTGTTGGTGTATGACGACTGTTTGAATGATCCAAAGGAGGAGGGAAAATCAATGTTTGGTGGAGCTGTTACAACTCATAGACATCTGGAACACGACAAGGAGTCACGACCACACACTGTTTTAGGCTGTACTTCATGATCTTTTCATATTTTTTTAATGTAATATATGTTTCATATAAAAATGTATTGGAGTAGAAGTATAATGTAGCATAAAATGTGAATTTTCAAGCCAAGCACTTCAAAATTGTACTTAAGTATAGTACTTATGTATTGCCCTATGAGCTCTGGAGGTTCCTTGGTATTGTCTTGGATCCACAGTCCATCCAGTCCATCCGATGACCCTGATGTGTTGAAAGTAGATGACCCTGATCGATTAAAAGTAGAAATAACAAATCTACATTCATACAATTGAAAAGTTCAACTAATAAACCTACAGCTTTGATACCAGATCTGGGGAGACCACTGATACTTACTACAGTTGGTTTGCTGACTCCATTTGTGCTACACTGCATTCAAGTTTTACTATTATGATGTTAAAAACACTCATAGCCATAGTCAGTCAGTCATTTTCTATACCCGTTAATTCCTCACTAGGTTCACAGGGGTCTGCTGGAACCAGTTCCCAGCACATTACAGGCAAGGGGCAGGGATTCACAGGGATTCACCCCAGACACGTCTCACTTTATTAAAATGATGCATTGTGTAAATTATTCACTCTGTGTTGTCACTTTATTTGTTCATATTATAAATCCTCACAGGGATTTCTGCTCTGTTACTCTTCCTTAGGTCCTTTTTTCAAAGTGTCTTCATTGAGTTTTTCCTGGTCCAAGGATTGATGTTGTATGTGTAGATAGAATATTTTACATTTTCAGCTACATGAAATCAACTTTATTTCATAATAATAAAGTGGACAAGATGAGAAGAAAAAAAATGAACTTCATTTCCCAAAGTCTCTCTTTTACAAATATATTTTTTCCCAAAACTCACATTGAAAATTTATAGACATCCTTGGCTTTCAGTGTTTTTTGCCACTGTTTAACCTGGCTACCATTTGAACTTTCACAAATCAGTGGCTCTCTTGGACAAAATAAAAACCTCCAGCATCCTCCGCTTCCCACAGACCAACATGTCTCTCACTTTGAAGGCATCTAGTTTCAGACACAAAATAGTCCAGGGGACCCAGACTTGCTGAGGGGCCCTTTCTCCACCCGCAGATTTATGAGCTGTGCAATGAGACAGTCGACAACTCAGGCCATTAAAAGATTATCTGGATCTTTCACAAGCATACTGGGATCATTTGGGAGCAAAGTCATTATGTTCTTTCCTTATAAATCTGCAAGGTGGAGGATGGCACTTTGGGGAAATGAACAGTCCATTACAATGTGTATCCATGTCCATGCATGTTACAGTACAGTATTAATATTTATATATTATTTCCTTTTCAGACATATACATTTTACTCTATGTAGAGAAATCCCATACATGTGCTTGTGTGTTCCTCTGAATTACAGGCAGTTTTCATCCTGATTTTAAACCATTGTAATGTACTGTATATCATTGCTTATAAGGGTTAGAGTGTTTATAAGCAGCTTTGCATTTGAATCACATTCCATAATTTGAGAATCATAACTGAAAAGCAGATGACAGGCAAACACATAAAGGTGTTCATGTTGAGGCAAAGTGACTACACAGCAGTGACACACCGGATGGCAGAGAGCCCAACGTGTAGCCTTTAACTTACCTCAGAAGATGGATTGATCTAGCTGCTTCGTAAAATAACTAGTCAGTCTTTTAGTGAAATTGTTCCCCATGATGGATCTATGCTTTTATGTCAGAACTGTCATTTTTCCACTAAACTAAAATGACTCTTGTCATGATTTCATGTGCTTTGAAGGACTTCACATTAGAGCGATGCTGAATTTCTTGACCCAATGCACACAATCAATAAACCCATTGGCATTTTAAACACAATCATTTTTAAGTAATGCATGAAATGATGTATGTCAGCAAATATTTATATATGGACAAGAATGGATAGACTGTGTGTAAGACCACTGACTTCACCATTCGTGACTGGAAAGTCAAAAATCTTACTCATGTGATTCAAAAGTTTTGGCAAATTTCCATCATACAGGCAATGACTACTTTACTTGCCAACACGTTATCTCAGAGTGTGAACAAGAAACTCTATTTCTACCAATGAGCTCCTCTGACTGGACAATGCAAGCTGAATGGGACACTTAAATGTCAATGGCAAAATTGGTAATTACTCTCCTGACTGGACCCAAGCTCCCAGTCTGCATTTTGTCCTTGGCTTTTCAGGGATAAGGGTCTTGGCTCAAACCGGCCAAGCGTAATGTAATCGAAAGAGGCAAGACTGTGAATCTGGCAGTGTGATGTCATCACTATGAGACACTTCTGTGATATCATAATTATGAGGTAATGGCGGGAGGGGTGTGCAAGTTTATGACTTTGGCACACGCTCAGTTTTACCGACAGCAGACTGCAACAGGGTACTAATGAGAATAGATGGCCTGCCTCAAGCTATCCATGTATATGTGTGTGTGTGTGTGTGTGTGTGTGTGTGTGTGTGTGTGTGTGTGTGTGTGTGTGTGTGTGTGTGTGTGTGTGTGTGTGTGTGTGTGTGTGTTTGTATATGTGCATCAGTGCGTAAGTGTGCATATGTGTGTGTGTGTGAGCATTCATGAGACATAGTGCACATGTTTCTGTCATGATAAATTGGTGGTTATTGGCTAAATGATGTTTTCAATAAGGGGATGATGTAAATAACCTACAGGTTTGACCTGGAGACCACCAGAAGAAGGGAGGACACAGATTAGAAGTCAACAGATTCTGTGTGTGTGTGTGTGTGTGTGTGTGTGTGTGTGTGTGTGTGTGTGTGTGTGTGTGTGTGTGTGTGTGTGTGTGTGTGTGTGTGTGTGTGTGTGTCACTATTGATAAGGAACTGACTCTTTACCAACATGCACCAACTGTTTGTTTCTGTTTTTTTCCAGCTCAGAAACATTGCCAACCTCAGGGCCATTGTGTCTCCAGCTGAGAAGCTGAGTCTTGACTATTGTAACTCCCTCTTCATCACCTGCCTCAGCAAAATATCTGTGGCCCACTTACAAGCAGACCAAAATACTGCTGCTAAACTATTGACCTAAAACTAAAAGTACACGAAAAGAAAAGCAGAAACTTTAGGGCTTCTACATTTTGCTGTGTGAGTGATTCACAAACATTTTATAGCTAAAAGTAGCTTCTATATGGGGTTAGTTATCTTGGCGATAAGATAAGATCATTTGTGAATATGGCCTTAGGTCCTCTAAAAAGGGCTCATGTGGCATTGTTCTTTTTTCCCATCAAATTCTTTACTTCTAGACCTCATTAGAGATATATGCAGTGTTCGAACTGGGCCAGTTCCTCAGCGGTATGCAGTACTGGCACTTCTACATTTTAATCTTTGGTGTATTGCGACTTTTTCTTGCACATTGGCACTTTCCGCAAGCTACCACTACTGTTTTTTGCCCTCTCCATATCAGGTTCTTTGGGCAATTCATAATGTCCCTAAATAAACTGCATTATCAAGGGGGCACTATGTGACGCTCACCTGCCTGCTTTTCTCTGTCGGCGGTTAGTCTAAGTAAAGTTACATTAACCTTACAATAATGTAGGCTTGGCTCCAAAAGGGCAAACAGAGGACATGAACAGAGTTAGACGATGACATAACAGAGTTTCAAAAGTCAAATCCTGCCCAACCAGTACAAAATGCAGGCCGGGAGCTGTGTTTTTGCTCCCAGAACAACTTGTTCATTGTCAAAGACAAAAAGCTTGGGTGCAAAAGTATGTAGCAAAGTTACATCACTTACTGATTCGAAAGAACAGGGACTGAAGCCGTCAAGTGAGCGGAGTTGGTGTTTAATTTCTGCCTTTGGTGTGGCAACAACATTCATTGAATCAAGAAACAGAGTTTCAAGAAAAAGTGGCAAAGATTGAAAAGACAGAATCGAGTGATGAAATTCACAGGAAAATTCAATACATACACAGGGCTGGACATGATAAAAGTTCTGAACAGCCTAATCAGTCACCACATGTCTGTTTAGAGATATGTCAAGTGATGTGCAAGAGTTAAATTGTGCTGAGTTTTGCACTCAGACAAGACTTCGGTCATCGACCATATTACAACAGAGAAAATCGTCAATGACATAATCAAAACCAGACGAAAATTGTGTGTTGATTGACGAGTCCACCACAATCAGTGGCAAGTCAGTGCTGGTGGTCTGCTTGTGGGCAGCTATTACTGATGCAGAGCCAGACACGATATTTTTTGAGCTGCTCAAGTTGGATGGAGTTGGACAGCAAATAATATCACAGAGAAATCACTGGCACGTCTTCACAAATATGGCTTCATTGACCATGTTTTGGGTGGGTTTTGTGGCCTTTGCATGTGTTGGAGCATCAGTAATGCTTGGCAGAAGAGCACGGGTTGCTACACAGTTCTGTGCTAGATTCTCAGACCTGTTTGTATGGCACTGTTCAAATTATCATCTAGAATTGGCAGCAGTCAATGTACTCAAGGAGGTCAGTGGACTTTTATCATTGATCATTTAAGATTTTCTACGATAAGCTGTACACTTTATTTCATGCCTTACCCAAAAAACAGAGAATTGGTTTAGTGTGCACTGGGCGTCTGCAGCATCTTCTTGTCATAGGACATGTTTTGACAAACCATCAAGTGGCTTTGAGTGAGCAAACTGTCAAAGCTGTTTGGGAGAGCTTAGATGCACTTTTCTAGTGTGACCAATTATGGTACCAGGGATTCCACAGAGAGTAAAATACAAGGGTGATGTTCTCAACTCTCTGCCATTTGTTTTTAATTTAGAAGTTTTGTATGATGCCCTAACGGAACTCAATGAGCTGTAAAGAATGCTCCAAAAGAGAGGCACGAGGCTGTCTGAAGCAGGCAAGCTGCTGGCTTGACAGATTCTATTTTTTAAATCTATGGTTTCAACACCTGGCCCCCACACAAAAACAGAGAAGTCTTTCAAGAACGTAGCCCGATAATGCACAATAATCAAAAGACTGGAAATCAGCGCAGGACAGTTCTCTTGCAGCATTGCTGAAATTATGAAATGCAGCATGACTCCATCAACTTCCAACAAGTTGCTCATATTGACGTGGCAACCAGCTGATGACAGACAGAAGGTTCTTCATCCAGACACTTGGCCTAAGGGAAAACTGGACATTTTTTTTTTGTTTGTGTGAACCACTAAAAGTAGGTCACACCCTTAGAAAGGAACTAATTGCATCCCAGACCCAAGCTTCCCTGGAGCTGAGTCTGAATCAGTGAATGTGAACAAGCCTTAAGTAAAATGAATGAAATTGTTATTGCCAAAACAAACTCCCTGCTATGAAGAAGCTGTCCTACCTGTGTTTTTCTGAAATCCAACCATTGGAGCAGGTCCTTCTGTAAATTTAAGGTCATCACTGACAAAGAGCAGAAGATCTGCAGATGAATTCAAACAAAGCTGACTGTCACGCGATGAGGTCAAGTTGGGGTTTTTTGTCTTGTAATTTCCTGTTTTATCTTGAAAGATAACTCTCCTCTCATTTCAGGTCACTTGCCTTTCCTTATGTGTCACCGGTCTGATTGTCGGCCCCTCCCTGATTGTTTCCACCTGTTCCCCATTACCCGGTGTAAATCTTGTCTGCATCTCCCCTTGTCTTGTGCCGAAGTGTTTCGTCCTCGTATGATTACCGAAGTCTTTTTCCCTTGCCCGGCCACAGCCATAGTCTTGTTACTCGTGTGTTCCTTTGTTTTGCCTCAAGTGAGTGATTTTTCGTTGTAAAGTTCTTAGCATAGTTATTTGTTTTCAAGTGCTTATTTCAGTTAATGTTTTTCAGCCGTTTGATTTTCCTCCTTGTGAGTGATTTTGATTTCGATAAATTTTCATAACGCAGATTAGCATTTTGCCTCCATTGGAGTGTTTTTTGTTTTCCTTAGTTTAGGCCTGTTTTTATAGCCTCACTCTGTCAAGGGTTTTTGTTGGCACAATAAAGAAGCTCATTGACACCTCTGCACTGAGTCCATGTCTAAGACCGATCTGACAACGACCTGCTGGAGCCTTTTTTAAGTTGATCTTATTTCTGATGAATATCAACACTTTTGTCTTATAATATTTAGTGCATGCTTGAGTAACATGTACTATTCTGTGTCAGTCTCTGTTTTTTTGTACCTATAGGAAACGTGGAATGCCTGTTTGATAGTAACAGACCAACACTTGCTTCCTCTGACAGATGCGTGTCACCTTGTTTTCATCGTTCCCCAGCAGAGTTCTCCATTGCAGGCCTGATGGCTTCATTGCAACACACACCAAAGCTGGTGTAGATAGCCTGAGGGACAACTGGACATACGGCATGGTGATGCAGTGGCGCTTTGTTGGTTTGACTCACTAAGCGTAGAGCGAATAGAAAGTATCCAGGGATTTCACTGGGAATACAAGGAACTAAGGGCATCCTGGTCTGATGAATTCATACATGCAATGGTCTCGTGCTGCATGTATAACTTCTCAACTTAAAAAACTGCAAAGTGATCCTTTAAGATCTGTGAACTACCTTAAGAAGTTCAAAACCCTCCTGTTTAGAATTGCTTCAAGACTTTCTTTTTATTTCACTTCTTTTACTTGTTAAGTCTATTTTTGTCCATTGCTCTATTTTTTTTTGTGTGTGTGTGTGTGTCAACCACTTCTTTTCTTGAAAGTTGTTTTATAAATTATTATTCCCTCTTCCATCACTGGGTTTCATTATCCATTACGCTATTGACACACACTCATGATATTAGTTTTATTGTACTCTTAGTAGACTCAACTCTGCAGGACCTTTGGAAGACCATGTACACCCGCCCGGAGGACCCATTGCAACAGGATCAATATATTCTGGTAAAGAACTCTCTGAAGGTCCGAAAGCACTGAAACTTTGCACTAACAATGTCCCTCTCTCTTTGAACAATATATTCAAACCTCAGCTTCCTAGTTAAAAGTCTTGGTCATTTTTTTACAGGAAATTAATAGGTGACCTCTGAACCCTCTGAAGCACATAGTCAAATGTCAGCCTGGTAGGTCAAACCGTTACAGAGTTATTAATTTTCTTTAAATTAAAAAAAAAATGCATTTTTGACCTTTGACCCCTGGACCCCAAACTTGGCATGTGGGGTGGCCCTAGGTCCCCTTTAAACAAATTCAAAATTTAACCTACTAGCTCAAAGCATTTTATATTGTATAATATATTCTCAGGGTAATACTCCTACTTAATAATTTCACTTTCTGAGGTACAGAGGCATGACTTCACATTTAAAACAGTATGTATAATAATATGCCTAGTCTACAGAAATGAGATACTGATGATCTCTCTCTCTCAAATTGAATCGTAGGCAATTGGTCTTGTATTTGTCTAGGAAAGTATTTCACTTCTTTCTCTTATCCAAGAGTTCATATAAAGCAGTCTGACTCAAGTGCAGCATAAAAAGACTGATCGATGATCTGAAGAGAAATATGACTGTAGTGTACAGCTCCTTTCTTTTTTTTAACTTCTAGACAAACGCAAGAAAACACAACATGTTTTTTATCTTTTATGAAAATATAAAAAACATAACAAATCGAAATGGTCATCAATTCACATTTTCTTTTTGCATATTTCACAAAATCTGCCCTAAAAATTAGAGATACATTATGATGGAAACCTAATTGATGCTGAGGAACAGCATAGCCTGGCCTTTGGCAGGCTTGCCTACATGTTGCCAGTGCAACCAGGCTGATTTGCTTTGTGTACTTCGACGTTGTGAATCACATAAACCTTTTAAATTTACTTCTAACAATTGAACTAGCATTCTTATTTTATTGTGACCTTCTAAGAAATGAGAAGGTTGCTTGCAAAAGTCTTTTAGGCCAACGTGCCTTCTTTACCTTATTCTCCAGTTAGCGCTGACAGCACACTGCCCACTAAAATACATTGAACAGGGAAATGTTCAATGTATTTTACATTTCCCTGTTCACAAAAAAAAACAAAAAACATGATGACCGTATGTTTGAATAGATTCTATTTTCGTGATGGCACCCTGAAACGTCATGAGACCAGGTTCATTGTACACACTGCAATGAATTATTGGTTGCTAGTTGGTGCTAGTATCATCTACTATTGGACTCACTGTCATTCTGAATGAGGAAGTACAGGAAGAACACATTGTGATAACTCACCACTATCAATCACATTTGAAAATGTTGGAAACTACATCTGTAGATTTTTACCTGTATTTTTTTTATTTCTCATTTCAGTAACAATGCACATGAATGAACACTTCAGTTTTCAAATTACGCTGTTTTTTAATCTCAAATAGATACAGTTCAGCATTTGTTTCATCCTTTACTTGGCCTCTTTATCGAGTGTGAAGGTCAGCCCATACACAATGTCAGAGCCATGTTAAAGAATCAATAGAATTTCTTACTTCAATATAAATTCAAATCTCCACAATTTTAATGTGGAAGTTATTGGCATGCTAGAGTATAAGCTCATAGTAAAAAGTGGCAAGCTAGTACAATAATTTTCCTTCCTTTCTGTTATATGAGTGCACATATGGAGGAAATTTTGACTTCAGTTACACTTGCATGCAATAAGTGAGCATGCAAGCAGTAGGGTGTGTGAAGTTCAAAAGCACTGAACAAGCACATTGTAAATCAGCAGAAACAGTAAAATATTTATGATATAATCAATAATGACATACCATATCAACTCCAGATCTTTTTTTATTATTTGAAGGTGAGTGGACACGGACAAAGTTTGTTTTTTTTTTTTTCTTTTTCTATGCTGCGTTTTGAAGGCAAATACATAAATAAACTAATGACACATTTAAAAAATACTGTTTGTTCTAACTACCTAATTGGCTGCTAAATTTGACATTGCTCAATCTGCAATGGTGACCTGCTGTTTTGCTGTCAATTACGATGAGTTAGAAGTGAAAGTGTGACCTCACCCAAACGATCACATGTGCCAAAGTCACCCTGCAGAAATGACATCATGGATAATGATGTCATCGCAGGATTCCAGACCCTCTCCCGTTCCTGCTTAAATGCTTTTAGGCTTGGCTGCACACACGCACACACACACACATGCACATGCACGCACACACATACACACACATACACGCATACACTCAAGCACACAAACACTAAAGTGTGTGCATGCTCACATGCCTAGCCTCACAAACAGTCAGGCATGCACACGCGTGCACACGCATAAAACCCACTCAAGGAGCCTCACCCAAGACTGAGTCGTGATATGAGCAAGACAAACACACAACAGATGCGATAAGGATGTCATTTGGCCTCAGAACAAATAAAGCAGGTCTCCAGAACTAAAATGCCTAATAATAAGCCTGTAAACCTGCTGTAAACCTTTCTGACAGAAGCCAGGCGGCAGCTTCTCAAATTGTGCCGTGCCAGGAAACAAACTACTTTAAATTAGACTCAAAGTATAATCACATTGAACCTAATTTCAAATGGCCAAGAATAGTATTGTAGGCCACTGTGTTAATTTTTCTGTGGTTTATATGCAGGGTTCCTCATGAAGTAAAACAAAAAATAGAGAAAACCCTAATCCAGAATCTGAATAAAGATGGATATATTATCTATTTATATTGAACTTCAACAGATAAAAAAATATGTTAAAATAGTATTGCTTCTGTGCATAGGTTTAGACAGGCTAAGCTAAAATTTTATGGTATTATGGTGGCAGCAGTGGGCTGCAATTAATCCCCCCCACAAGAAAAAAAAAACCTGAACACAGGCCCCCCCCACGGGCTCTGTGCCCAGTGCCTGACCTTAGTAAATACATGGCTAATTTGAAGCATGTGGCGGCAAATTGGAAACATTGAGCTTTTAAAACTGTGGACTTTTCTTTTGCACATGCTAATTCCTCCCAGGAGATCCCATCAGATGAAATGACCCAAAACATGTCAAATGTTGGGGCGACATTTGGGCTCAGGGGTGGAGAAGAGAGGGACGAAGAGAAAGACTGAAGAGTGGACAAAGAGGTGCTGAAGGGCAGAGGGGTGAGTGAGAGAGGGTGGGTTTAAAAGGAGAGGAATTCATTCAAGCCATCCCTTAATAAAACACCACTGCCACTCTCCTCCCTCTTTTATGGTCTCCCTCTTTATCTGTCACTTATTCCCACATGCACACATACACACCTCCCACACACAGGTGGACATTCTTAGTGCTCTACCTCCTGTTCAGGGGAGAGCTGCCTGTTCCATGTAGGACAACAGGTGCATGCAAGGCAGGAGTGCACACAGGCCGGTTTACGTGTGTCTGAGCGAGTGTGTGCGTGCGTGCACTTGTTCACAATACGACTCTTTATTTTGAGAAGTGCAGAGAAGCAGAGTGTGTGAGCTTTTGGCCAGGTTCCACATCTCACTCTGGGTGGACTCCTTGTCCAGCCCTCTCAACACTGCAAAAAATGTTCACCTCACCTTGTCACCTTCTTAAAGAGCATCGCAATCCAGTTTCCCTGCAAAATATGTTAAAATATGTTTTTATATATCTATACATCTTAAATTTGCTTCACAGTGTTTCTCAAAAAGGACTGCATTGAATAAATTGTAAATACATATATTTATTTAAAAATTGTTCATTTTTTAAAAACATAAAAAGAATAGAATAAAATGATTTAATGAAATAAATTTATGCTGCAGTTTGTTTTAGCATTTCATTGCAAAATAAGGAAGAGGGATAATTGTTTCTTGTTTGATAGATGGTACAGCTTTAAAAAAGAAAAGTAGTAGTAGTGAGTAGTCAGTAGTAATACAGTACTCCTATCTTATATTATTTTTTAAAATGGTACACTTAATTCTTTGAAGAGGAATATTTTTTGCAGTACATTCTCCCCCCTATGCTTGGCATGAAAATGAGGGCTCCAGTTCTCCAACAATCTGGAGGATTTCTACCCCGCTTCGTGTCCACAGACAAGCTTCCTTCTTGGTCTAAATTTATCCCTGGTCCCCTCTGGAGGCCGGAGCAGGTGGAGGTGACAGGGGCCCTGGCCTGCACTCATGGGACAGACGGGTGAACTCCATGACCAAAGCCACGGAACTCACAATCTGCTTATAAACCTGATAATGACATCTCCACTTCTTAGCACACACACCTCTAAAAAGTGTGTCTGGTATTGCCTCAAACTGATGGTTATAATCTGTGTCAAGCTATCGTACAATCCCAAGCTGAAAACAACAGATTTCACTGGCAGGCTCTGAAACCACTTATCAAAACTCTTCAGTAGCACCACATGAAAACCTCTAACCATGCCTCAATATTTTGAGACTTGCAACCTGTAATTTGAGACTAGTTTTTCTGGGCACACATTCTCCAGAGCACACCACTGTCCACTCTACAGAAGATGACGAGGAAAAACACCACAATGCTGCGACTTTACCTTTCCACCGAATGACTGGATGACTGCTTACTACACATGTCTATCCCTACCCTACCATTTCTCATTTCAGAAAGTTGCTAATCCCCATATTGCTGGCCCATTCACCAGTATGACATCATTGGCTCAGACTGTGCCAACTGTGCTCAATAAAGGCCAGGCGTGTTTCAGTGTGGGAGTGCCTCTGCTGCACTGAGACCTGTATGAAAGAAATGAGCAAGAAGATCTTTGTACTAAATCAGTCATGTCAACATTTGATAGGATTGCTTGTTTTTTACCAAGCAAATAATTGTGAAGACATCCTTGCAAGGTTGACAAAATCCACCGACCAGCACCTCTATAACTTACTAATTAATACTATCGAGGCTATATAATTTTTTTATCAGTACAAAAATCAAACTGGAAAAACACTGGTAAAGTCCAAAGAAATAGTCCCACTCAAACCACAAAATCACATTTTTCAGTTCTTAACTTTTTCTTTGTTATGTCCACTTGAACATAACAAAGAAAGCTAAGAGCTAAGAAAATAGTCAGGGAATTGCAAAAATAATTACAAGACTTAATAAAGTTCTCAAAATGTGGAGAATGATGGAACAAGTAGGTTGTGATAAACAAATGGAACTCAATAAAATAAAACTAAGCATGATTAATTCCTACCTCTGAAAACACAAACAAAAGACCTAACTTGCTTATCTAAATAAAAGAACATCACCCAAATGAATATAGAGATGGCATCAACCAATTAACATATTGTCTACACAATAAGTGTTGCATTATGTGTGTGTAGAAAGTGTACCCCAAGTCACCTATGATTCCCATCCTCCCACCACATACACTGTTATATTATTCATAAAGGCCCCATATTATGCAAATTGTTACTTTTGTATTGTTTTTTTAGTCTAGATGAGGTCTAAAGATTATATAAAAACTGTTCTATGCAACAGACACTCAGAAAAACAGAGAAATGCAAATAGCCTTAAAAAAAAAAAAAAAAAAAACGTTGCCATTTCAATAGATCAGTACTGGACAATACCTTAGAATTACTTAGCTTTTCCCCATATGATGTAGCATCATGCATCACCAACTCATCATCATCTTTACTGTCACAGGGAGACCTCACCTTTGAAATGGAAGCTGTAGGTGAGACAGCTGTTCTCACTTTGAGGGCAGAGGTTGCCCTGTTTTGATCTTCTCAGGGGCGGTGCACGATCACATTATTACCTGGGAAAAGGTCATGTTAGCCAAAGAGCAGGCCATCTAGGGATGATCTTTGAATCATCTGCTCTGATGTGACCAGGTGCTTTTTAAGGACATCGTAAGGACGCTGAACTTCATGTGCAAACACTAGTTCAGTAGGGCTGAAACCTAATGGCTCCTTTACAGCTTCATAGGAGGTAAAAAACACAAATGAAACCACTTTATACCAATCCTTCTGTCTGTAATGGCAGTTATGGCAGATAACATGGATTTGTATAATATATCAGAATTCAAAATCTATAAATAGCAGTGGAAAGTCTTGTTAAGGTTTCGCAAAAGCTTTGTTTCTGTTAAAAATCTAAATGCATACCTGTTATTGCAAAAATGAGATTATTACAAGAAAGCTCTGTTGCATTACTAACACAAACCACAACTTCAGCAATGCCAACACAAGCGGATGTTATACACTGTGAAGAACTATGAAAAACCCATATATAGATGAATTGTTTTATTTATTTATTTTTCTTTTTAAAATGACAGAATAACACATGGAATTATATAGTACAGAAAATGCGTTAGACAAACCTTTCCTCAAAATAACCACTGTTTGTCTCAATGACAGCTTTGGAAACTATTCTCACTTAAGTCATTAGTCCCCTGGGTTGTTTTTTGATTAAAGGTGTGCCTTGTCAAAACTTAAATGGTGGAAATTTTGCCTTCTTAATGTGTTTGAGACCATCAGTTGTGCAAAGGTCATACAGCAGTGGTATGTATGTATGAGAAGTATATACCAAGTAGTCCTATTACACTATAGTAATCCACACTATGCCAAACAACTAAGCAATATTAAACAGTCACAGCAGTCCATCATTACTCTAAGACATTAAGGAAAGTCAAGCAGGAACATTTCAAGAGCTTTGAACATTTTTTTAAATGCAGTTGAAAACACAATGATGAAACTGTCTCTCATGAAGATCACCACAGGAAAGGAGAGTTACCCCTGCCGCAGAGGAGAAGTTTAGAAGAGTTACAGCCTCACAAATTGCCAATTAACAGAACCTCAGGTTGGAGCCCACATCAATGTTTCCTAGTGTTTATGAAGCAGACACATCTCAACATCAACAGTTGGCCTTCATGGTTGAATTGCTGCAAAAAAAAACACCACTGAGGGAGATCAATAAGAAGAATAGAGTTGTTTGGGCCAAGAAACACAAGGAATGGACATTAGACCGGTGCAAATCTGTGCTTTCGTCTAAAAAGTCCTAATCTGCAATCTTCGGTTCCAACCGCGGTGTCTTTGTGAGACGCAGAGAAGGTGAACAGATGGTATCTGTGTGTGTGGGGTGGGGGGGCTTCACTGGTGACACTGTTGGTGACTTATTCAGAACTGAATTGAGTTTGAGTTGAGTTTATTTTTATCTCAAACAATCAACAACCATAAAAGATCACAATATAAAAATGATATAAAGCACAAAACATAAAAAGTAAAATATTCATCATCAGAAAAGCAAAGCAAAGGATGTTTATCTAGTCCTGCCCCTTTTATCACATTAACATAATATATCAAATAGAAAGAAGAATAAGAAGTGTGTATTTATAAGTCAATCATTTGAATTGATTCACATGCTCAGAATTATCAAGAAAAAATAATTCAAAAATGTCTTAATACATCTTGTAAGGACTTTTATTAAAAATATCAAACAATAGCAGTTTTCTTTATGTAAGCCCACCAATGTCCTGTAATGATTTTCTTCAGTTATGAGTAAATCAGGATGAAGGGCCATATAAAGTGCCTCTGTATGACAGACTGGAATGAAATGCCCTCGTGGGCTCCCCTTCAGTTGAAGAAAATGTTATAGTGTACTGTAAAAAAAAAACCTAAAAGCGAGAAAACATGATGTGCTCTTTAAAATAGAAGATGTAATACAGTACCCAATTTAGGGTTCCCCTGAGTCTAACATACTGAATGACCTTTCAATGTAAAAAAGTGCCCTGGAGAGCATTGTATTGGAGAAAAACATTGTAAAATGTCCTTCAAATGAAGAACATGCAATACTTGGCCCTATAAGATGCCTTTATGATGGAGTGCACTGGCCATTATTTCAGAAATTAATGTATCCTTTATATAAGCTGATCATTATTTTCTAGTTGTTGTAACTCACATTATTCCATTCAGCTGATTTTGATTTAAAATAATCCTCACTAGTTTGCTCACTCACACCCCCTTTAGATTGTTTGGGTCAGTGAGAGAGGTGTAGAGAGGGAGCATGGAATTGGCTTAGCTATGATTAAAAAGAGAAAACTGAAGACAAAGGGAGCTGAATAAATGTGTGATTTTAAGTTTTATGAACCTGGAGGCTTGAAACCTTTTGAGAAATCCTGCGAACAGACGAACAAACCGAGTGGAGTGTCAGTAATTTCCCTTGGTATGGGTAAAAACATACAGTTATTAAGGTTTTACACTTTTCACTGTCCCTGTCAGTAAATGAACAAGTTATGCTTATGTGCCTTAAAGAAAATTACATACATGGTCTTCCCAATTCTTTAAAATAAATGTTATATTGCCAGTGACAACTGCATGAGTCAAGTGATCATTCTCCAAACTGGAGCAATCGAGATCCATGTGGAGAAGGAAGACTGTCAGATCCTTCGCTGCTATTGAGAGGGGTGTCCCGAATAACAAGGTCATTAATGTTAACAAACTCATGGCCAAAAGAATTCTCCAACTTCTTTTTTCCTTGACAAGACTGCTCACACCAGCTGATTTTCAAAATGCAAATAGTTTTTACTACAGATGTGTTTTGAGAAATTTTTAAAAAACAAACATTTAAAAAACAAAAACCGTGTCAATAATGTATCCCATATATTCTGAATCAGCCTATAAAATATTCATCTTAAGTGAGGATGTAACATTTTTAATAAACATAGGGCTCTCTGTTGACAGGGGCCCATTGAATGCATTAAGTGTGCTTTAGATTTTTTGACCACTTACTCTTTGAATGAATCATTCAGCCATTTGAATCAGTTTTGAATCAGGCGCAGGCAGAAGAACCTGCTCCTCGTAGGACCATACATGGTTCGAGATGATGCCTTACTGGATGTTGGAATCGGACTTCTGAACAACATAACATCAGAACTGAGCACTTCTCAGCTTAGAAACTGGGATATCATTGAATACAGAATAAAAGAGAAAGGATTTTATATATATATATATATATATATATATATATATATATATATATATATATATATATATATATATATATATATATATATATATATATACGTTGGGGTTTTCCTTTCAGTCCATATATATATATATATATATATATATATATATATATATATATATATATATATATATATATATATATATATATATATATATATGGACTGAAAGGAAAACCCCAACGTTTGTACTTGTATAGATGCTAGATTTCAGTGCTTCTCTGACTTCAAACTTCCAATTTACAAGTTCAACTGAACGCACCTCATTGCAGAAACACAGTTTCTCCTTTATTTACAGATCGGTGTCACTGTCCCCCACGTCCCCCGTGCTATCTGCGCCCATGCTAATGACAACAGGAGAGTTAAATGAATATTGGCCAAGTATGTAATTTTATAGGGAGGAGTTAACAATAAGTAAAAGACTCAATCACAAGCTTCAGTTAAAGGGTAAATTTCATTATTGGTTACTGTCCTGTTTGTTTTAATGTTTGTGTTTTCAGGTTTCTGGTTGTCTTGCTGTGTGTTTTTCCTCCAATGTCTTATTATCGCCCCTTAGATTCCCTCCACACCTGCCCTGAATCACCTCGTTAGCCTTGCCCTGCTACCTGTGTTTTCCATGACCTGATTAGATCTCTGTGTATTTAAGTCCAGTTTTATGTTCGATGTTTGTCTGTGTTCCTGCATCCCCGCATTGAAGTGACTTTGGGCTATCGCAGCTGCATTTGACTTCATCTGCCTACAGGCTCGATTCATTATAGGATTTTATTAAAACTTCTCTTTTGTAAGAAGATAAAATGATACAGCCTAAGTTGGCATTTTAACCAAAAAATAAAACTTTCAGTTGCAATGAAATTGCTTCACAAGCCTATACAAAAACCCATTTTCCCTCACAATGTTTCAGCAGTTAAATATACCTGTAAAACCAAGGACAGACATAATATAAACCAATCTGACTTCTTAATGAACCATCTAGATGTCAGTCTGACAGGCCGATGAGTTAAACTAAAATATAGGAGCTAGTCATTTAATCGGCCTTGTCTGTGAAAAAAATAAAAAACAAACCTGAGCCGATTGTAATCACTTATAATGAAAAATTTGGCGCTGCTGCCCCTCAGACAACCAGCAAACTACTGCTTGTAAGTTAAATCAATTCCTTGTTGTTTCGGCAGATGAGATTTGCTGACACTAAGAACAATAAAGAAAATCACAAGCCTCAGTCATTAAGCAAGATATATATGCATTATTTTATACAATTCACGAAATCTCGAGATACTGACTGGTTTTGCCACTTTCCATTGTTTATTGCATTAATGCTAAGCTAATTAACTGCTGGGTACCATCTTATTTAGGGTAAAATCATGAATGGAGTTGATCTTCTCATCTAACTCTTGACAAGAAAGCAGATCAGCACATTTACAAAAACCCAGAACCATTCCTTTAAAATCATTTGTTTATCAGAATTGTACCGGTTGTAATCTTAATGAGAGCGTATGTTTGGGCTTTGTGGTGTTATGGTGGCACTAATGTTGTGTAATTAAACTAACTTGGCCCTCCGCACCCATCCCCTCCCTGAACCGTCACCACACCTCTACTCTTCTTTCTCTGCCCTCAAATCACACCACTACAGCTGTTGAGACTAGCTCACCTCTTTCTTTGTTTCTGTCTTCCTGGCGGTCTGAGTCTATCTCCCTCATTCTCCTTGCCTTGCTCTCTGCGAGTACTTGTGCTAGCACGGCAGTTTGGCCGATGGTCTGGATATAGTGGGTGTGTGTCAAACGGCACCTTCCCTCTGAGGAAAAATGCACAGGGAGCGCTGCAGGAGGAGGGGGAGGAGAGTGTGTGTGTGTGTGTGGGGGGGGGGGGCACAGACACTCACACACATAGCACAAACACACATACACTGCATGGTGATGTCATCTAGAATGACATCATCCCATGGAGGGGAGCCAAGGGACCTGATGGGTTAGCATCCTCCAGTGAGTAAAAGGGAGAGAGCGAGAAGGAGACAGAGACAGAGGAAGACTTATAGAAAGAGAAAGGAGGAAAAATGGGGAATGGATAATGAAAGAGAGACAATGACTGATCTGAATTTCCATTCTTTGTTTTCTAATCTACATGACAGCTTCTTGTTTTTATAATCTTTGCTGCAGTCACACATCTCTTTTTTTTAAATACTTGATTCATTTCCATTTGCAGGTGTTACTGTCCTGAGGGAAGTATGCATGAGTGCAGCTAAAGTGCAGCTAGAGTGCAAGTGAATCAATACCAGTGAGCTAACACTCACACACACACACACACATCACAAGCATAATATCTGCCCACCATCATGTCATATGCAAGTGCATGTGGAGTGTATGAAACTTGACACAGTAGGCTTTATGCACAGCAACGCATATGCACACATAGACACGTGGACATGCATGGGCTCACAAATAAACACACTCTCACACACACTGAGTGCTTAGCAGGGACACCTGTGTCTCTGCGTGTTTCCATTGTTGTCCACTTGGCTGTGCTGTGCTCCACACTGTGCTCCCTGCATGCCTGCCATCTGAAATCAGACACCTATGGACCAGCATCCTGCCAGAGTGTACACTGCTCCTTCTCTGGAGCCGCTGCCGATGCTGAGGACATTCCACTTGGCACACGCTAATGTATTCTTTGTAAAAAATAAAATAATAAATAAATAAAATAAATAAATAATTTATTGCTGTGATAGCAAAATTATGATTGTGCCCACTTTTCTTTGTAGCCGGTCATAGGCTGTCTTTCAAATACTTTGATGAACTGCCCATAACATGCTTCCTTTCAAGCCAGTGTCTATATAGATGAAAGCTGGTCTTTCCAATACATGATGATTCAATCTTTCTTATCGCTCTCTGCTGTCAGTGGCAAACTGACTCAACAGTATAAATAGAGAGGCATGCAATGTGGAACAGAGAGGAGCAGGAATGAGAGATAGGAAGGGAATGAGGGAGGGCTGGTCGTGATGTGAGGGTGTGAGTCCACACAATGGAGGAAAAATGTAGTCATTCACAATCAAATGAAATAACCAGAAAAGATGAAGATGGGATGTTATCTGTTCTGCATCTTTTCTTCACAGAATTATTACTCAGTGCCATAGATGTGATTTGAAGCATGGACTACACAGATTTGACGGCCTTCTACGTTTTTAAATTCTCGTGAAGTTCATGGACGTCTGTGTGACTTTTGTTTCGGTGCAATAACTCAGTTTATTCAGAGCAGAGAAGAGGAAGCAGGTGGATTTAGTGTTTACTTCCCCTTTATCTCCCTTCACTTTGTGTTTTGTTGGAATGATAGCTTGCATGCTATCTCATCCTTGACTTAAAATATATGGCGCGTGTCACGCAGACTATCTGATGAACAGTCAGTTAATAATTCACAACCACCGACATGCATTTACACACATAGTTTACATAATGCATGAAAAACACTCTGGTCTCTCTCTCACACAGCATGTTTTAACCTAATTTAAGCTTTTGGTGTTCAAGTGGTCCTCGACATTTTATTTTATTAGTTTACTGTGTATCAATCAGGGTAAATTGCACTACCATTACCACAAACACACATAGGCTATTTTTGATCTTATTTGATGTATCTGTACCTAGTCCAATCTTCATCCACTCATTCCTACCTTCTTTCTTTCCTCTGTATATTGTATTGGTATGGCAACAATGGCAGAAGCCCACTCCTACTCTCTTCCTATCTTAGTCATAGGCCTCACTCATGAAGCACCAGCTGAAGGCCTTCAACGGTGACGATGTGCGTTTCCTCTCGCCGCCTTCTTATGCATGAAAAGCGGAGCCCAGATCCACCTCTCAACTAAGAGTAAAGAGGAATCAGAATTCAGTGTGTCTCTTTGTATTAGCCAGTTCTACAGGTAGGTTTGCATGCATCTGAGTAATGCCTTTGTAGGTCAAGAGAAAGGGGTCATATACATTGTCTTCAGGTAATGGTTGGTTTATGTAAGGGGACAAATAGGTCAAACAATTATCGCTCAATTGAAGGCAATCCTTTTCTTTCCTGCGTGTGAGAGAGCAGCATCGTTCCATCTCACCAAGCAGCGGTCTCTATTGACTTAGTTCTGCTCTGGATACAGGGTGCTTCACAAGGGACCGGCTTCAACCACTGTTTCCTCTCCAGGGTCCATAGACACACAGGCCAGGACGTAAACTTATTAACTAAGAGAGAAGCTATGCACACTCACATCTATAACCTCTCTGACATTTTATCCATCAGGTTAATTGAGTGAACAACATTGATCTCGGATGCGTCCCCCAGCTGACAAGGATAACATTGACAGTGACAGCGATGATGTGTGCATGCTGGCAGTGCATTTTCTGTCGGTAGCGTGCAGCGAACGCACAGCTGTCATGTTAAGTGTCCTGCAATTGTCAAGATATTTGAGATTTAAAGGTGTCACCCCAGTGTGAAATCAAAATCAAATGTGATGGCTTGACAAAATCCGATCCAATCAACCATAAAAACCTGGAGGACATTATACAACATCTAAAATCAACTTCCTGCTGTGTAGATATTCTGCCAACAGGTTTCTTATAAAAAATGTTTCTGTGTGGCCTCAGATCTCCTACACATTGGAAACACATCTCTTGCCTCAGGTGTATTCCCACAGGCCCTAAAAGCTGCAGTCAACAAGCCACTTCAAAAAGGAACAATTTAGACAATTCAAGAATAAATAACTACAGGCCCATATCAAATCTTAAGTAATATCATTGAAAAGGCAGTTTTTAAACAGCTGACTAATTTTATGGCACTGAACAACTGTTTTAATGTCTACCAGTCAGGTTTCCGACCACACAACAGCACTGAGACAGCTCTTGTTAAGGTCTTCAATGACATCCATTTAAACACAGACAGTGGCAAAATTTCACTCTTAGTATTATGATGTTGGTAGTGGACGTGTAGTGTTCAGGTGAGAAAAACGATGAGACACTGTACTGTTCAGTGCTTGAACTTTTACTCCATATCTTTATGGTAACAACAACGGGTGTAACTGCAATAATCAAAAAGTGAGCATGTGCTGCACTACATTACAAGTATTACTGGATCTCAGTGCTGCATTCAACACAGTTGACCACAACATATTATTAGACCAATCGGAGAACTGGGTGGGACTTACTGGCATAGCACTAAAGTGGTTTGAATCAAGCACAGACACTACTTTGTTTCCATATGTAACTACACTTCTAAACATACAGATATAATCTATGGGGTCCCCCAAGGTTCAATTCTGGGGACTCTACTATACAACATTTATATGGTCCCACTAGATAAGATTGGGGAAGAAACAAAATTACCATAATTATGCAGATGACACACAAATTGACATTATCATATCACCAGGAGATTATAATCTGGGTGTAGTTATGGGCTCAGACTTGAAGAATATATCAACTACAGGTCTATTGCAACTGTCACTGTGTTTGAGACAGAGCTGAAGACTTTTCTGTTTGCAGCTGCCTATTGCTGATGTAATTTCTTAATTATTTTTCACTGCACTGGAACTTTGCTTTTGTTTTTGTTTTTCATTTTTAAATTTGAATTTTTGATTTTTCCCCTTTTTGTTTTTAAATTGTATCTTGATACATTTAATGTTGCATGTAAAGCACTTTGAATTACCTTGCTGTTGAAATGTGCTATGAAATTAACTTGCCTTGCCCTTCCTTGCCTCTTATACACATACCCTGTGTTTTATTTGAAGTTTTGATATCCATAACAAGATATAATTATGGTTTGACCAAAAATCATTTTATTATAGTTTTACATATCCTCAGGTTTCTTTCTGGGGTTTTAGAAAGAACAGGTTGTACTTCTGTGTCTGCCTTATTAATGTTAATGAGCCTCTCCTCTAATTGGCTGATTTGAATAGAATGGGCAGTGGGTTGTGATTGTATGACATCACAACTTCAGAGATGTCTTGTTTTATGGCACAGTTTCTGAATACAGGTTGTGTGCCACTATCCCAGGAGCAACTCCAGGAGTTCAAGCAAAGTTTACTAGTGGTCAAACAGTAGAATTACAAGTATGGCATCCCTCATGAGATGCTATTGGGCCCAAAAAGCCTTTTCCCCATCCATTATCACGTGGAAAGGAGTGGCTTTAAAATGGTGGATACTTTTTCCTGAGCACCACAACAGCTGCAAAATGATTTGTTTGTAAATGTATCAGCATTTAATACATTCAGTTTTATAACATCTGGAAAATCTAGAAGAGCTACATGATTGAATTATTTTAACCCCATTCAAGTTAGCCGGAGGACTAAACTGGAAGAGTTGACGGAAGTCTGTGGTTCCAATAGGCCCATGCACAGTATAGGCTGCATTCAGGTAAACTCTCATAGGAATGAACATCGCTGTATCCAGACATTATTACTATATCCACTCTGTGTGTATTTCTCTGTGGACTTAACTTAGTGTTTTGAGAGAGACTAGTTATATAACACATACACTTTCTTATAATCAAGCAAATCTCACTCACTACAAACTCTCTCAATCTCTACTCCTTTAAATGTAAAAGGAAAGTCACAATCAGAGAAGTATCATTTTGACTTCACTGATGACTAAATTGCAACTGGGACTAATATTGGGCTGTTTTTAGATTCGTTCCACATTTATTATTACATTAATTCTGCTTTGTGGACCCTAAGTAGGTAAATATATAAACAGGTGGTTCAAGAAAGAAAAAGGAGAACAAAAGTGTTATTCTGTTTATTACATTTTCACTTTCCATATCACTGCAGTAGGCTACTTACAAAACAAAATGTCTTGCAAAAGTGTTGAGAAGCTGAAATGATGTCAGTCGTGTGCACGTGTTATTACACATGCACCACACAAACTTATTTTTTCGTTTTGAGTCATGTCGATTCCTCCCACACAATATGATTTTTCAATTGTTCCTCCTGTCTTCGTAGGCCTATTCTAAATATCTCAACTACTGTTTGTTTTGTTAAGGTGTGACCTTTTTAACTGTCCTCTTACGCATGTGACGTTCGTTGAAAACGCTTCAGATAGATAATCGATTACAAAGTCGAATCAAGACATTTTTGTAAACAGCTGTGTTGAAGCGCAGTGGGCGGAAGGGGGTGGGTTGGACCCATTTCTCTTCCTTATTGATTTACCCATTTATCAAATTTAAATTTAAGTTAATTTGTATTAAATGATATTAAATAGGCCTACTGATTCCAAAAGTATGTGAAATAGTGGGACTAATATCAACCTTCCAGCGCTTCATCTCATTTTCCTTGACAAACTTTCAGGAGAAGTCTGACCTGGTGCGTGTGCAACTTGGAGTTAATCAAACAAGTTCATAAAAGAGTTCAGAACAGTTCATAAACGACGCCTTTTATGCACATCGGTTTTATATTTTCAATAAGTCTGCAGTTAACTTTTAAAGCAGAGTGCGCAGCAAACTGACACAAACTTACTGAACAGTGTCTGCTGTGGGATAAGAGAAACCTACGTGTTTCAAAGTAGAAATGATTAAAAAAATACTCTCCTTTCTTTTGGCGCTCTAGTTGCATTCATGTTCTTCATCGGTGACCTTAAAGGGGAACCGCAGCCCATCAGATTATTGCGCTTGATTACTGTTTCTTCTTTGCATTCTGGCTGTGCATCAGCCCACACATCGTGCAGATATTCAAATACTGCTGCATAACTGGGAGTGTGACACTCACAAAACACATAAACACACACTCAAAAAGAGAGTGAGAGGGGTTATCAGTTTAATTTAGGCACGAAACACAGAAACCTTAGTGTAGGTTACCAGTTACACAGCCAGTAGGTGTAAATAATAACTAGGTTAATACTGGCAGGCAATTTTTTAAAAAATCCACTGTGATTTTCGATGTAAACCAGCCCTCAAAGTTTGACATATTTAACTTAATGTTAAAGAGTGTGTTGGTTCTGTCAAAAGCAACTAAAACAATATGTTTAAAATATGAGAATTCAATATTATTTATAGTTAGCGATACTGATCGATGATCATCTAATTGAATAAGTTTTTGTTTTATCATCGGAAAAAACGTTATTTCATGAGATTTTTCATAAGACAAAGCGAAGACATTTTCAATGTTTCCTCAAATAATCAACATTAATATTTACGTATCCTCTCACGCAGTAAACACTGCAAACATTTCTTTGATAAATCCAAATAAATTTCCTATTGAACACTGCAACCTGGCTCTGGAAATTCTCCACAAGCTAAAGAGTCGCAGTATTTGGAGCAAGTGACATTGGAGTTGTTTTTGTTTTTTCCTGTTGTGTCTTGTTTTATGGCTGGACATATATTTCACTTTAATTATCAGCGTAGCACAAACATGAAATGTGCAGCCCCTGCCTTATAACGGACTGACCGGTGACGCATGATTTCTGAGAGAGCATTAGATATCAGCCCTTAATTTAAGACGTGGTGGTGCAGTGCTCGCTGGAAGATGAGGACGATGACAGTGAGGTAACCTTTTAAAATCAAGCTTCTGATTACAAGCAGCACTTTTACGCGCTGGCTATCGACCGTACAGACTATTACTTGGATGGTAGGTAATTCCCTTTCACTTTGAGTGGAGATGCCATAATTGGACAAACTGCATGTTTCTACATATAACAAACTATACCACATAAAGTAAACTGAAATCATATTTACTTTATGCGGCCTCTAAAGAGTTTACACGTGTGTTCAGTGTATTTTACGCATGGAGAGTACCTGCTTTTTTGTATCCAAGCCACTTCATTATACTCTGCACACTCAGCCTGCGGGGATATGTTAAACAGACAATTTCACAAAGCTTTAAAGGGGTTTTGTATAGGCCTGAAACTGCGTCGGCCTAATATATACGTGCAGATGATCTTATATGGAATTGTTCTATGGATAATCTTCGTTCATCTGTTGTAATAAAGCTGGCGCACTTATCAGACGTGTATTTTTTTTAGTTAATATGCAGTCTTTGAAATTCACTTCCTGTAGCCTTCTTACAATCGTGCCAAACATGTTGTCACAACCCCTGCGAGGTCAAAAATAGTTTCAAGGGCATTTAGGAGCTGAGGGCGCTTGCTGGTAGTCATTTGTTACAAACGTAATAATCTACGCGGTTTCTGTGAAGCCTGTGTTGCCACAGTCAGGCTGCCTGGAGAAGAGGGGCTTCTTGATGGTGACTTCACTGACACCAACAACTTCCTGACGCAACGCTACTGTAACAGCGGCGGGGAAACAGGGAGCTCACCTTTTTTAACCGATGAACCAACATGATCCTACTTCTACATAATAAAGTTGTCCCAGCTCTCTCCTCCTCTCGTTTCCAACGGCATGTGACAGGCTCTTCGCATCAAAGTGTTGCAGGCGTATGTCCAATGTTACAGTTTGTACAACATAAAAAAGCACTTCATGACACACTGGTCTACTTGTTGCGTTGCTCCACGGTCCTGTCGTTGCCACCAGGAAGCAAATATAACCTGTAGTGTAAGTAATTTCCAAAAATGTTCTTCCCATATGTTTTGTTCCATAAGTTCCACCCAGAGAAAGTCAACTTTTTTTACGCCACATATAACCAGTGACGCACTGCGTAACCCGTCAAGAGAAATAATGGACGGAGAGAATAATAAGCCCACTTTAATCAGGTTAGATGATTTGTGTTAAATTCTAAGTGTAGGGGGGGTGTAATTGTCTATATAACACTACACGAGTCGTTGGGGGAAGCGGTAGTAACGCGTTACTGCACATCTCGTTACCGCCCTGCGCTGTCCGGGAACTGGCAGTTTGAAGTCGAAAGGCGTGTATACGGGCTGAATGCGTTTTGAAGGCGGCCGGCTCGCTGAAGTAACAGAGAGAAAGCCTATGAGCGCAACTGGAGGCGATGAAGGAAGCCTGTATGCGAATCGTATTCTGTATATTCTAGTTCTGTGAAGATATCCAAGTTACCGAGCCGGGCTTTATGCAAGTGTCTCCGTTCCTATGCGCGCACGCTGGGCGCACCGACTAGTAGCCTGATCTTGGTGTATCCGATCGGACCCGGACACCGTGTGTAGCTGTTCCACTTCACGCTGAAGGGATGCTGGTCGTCCCAGACACGTGAGCTGAGCTGATGACATGACTTTATCGGGGATTTGGATGAGGGGTTTTCTGCGCGTTGTAATGGCACGGCACGCGAACTGGGTTTGCGTGCGCTCGGATACGCGTATGCGTGTATGTGTGTGTACGTGTGTGTACGTGTGTGCGTGTGTGTGTGTTTTTCTTTCTCTCTCTCGGTCGCTCTGTGTATCCACCGCTCCGCCTCCCCCTTTTCGCAACATTGACGCAACCAAAAAATACTGGAACAAAAGAAACAACTTCCTTGAAGCTTTGCTGAAACTGCACTTAGTCGGAGAATGGAAGCTTGTTGTCAACTTGCCTTGGATGGAAATGTCGAGGTGAGGGTGTCACCAGTGGCCGGCTGGCAGCGAGGGAGATGCAGTCGATTGCTCCGGAACGCATCCAGGCGATCGAGTAAGTGCCATTAAACATCCAGTGGAGTAATTTCAACTTTTGTTGTGTGACCTCCTGACTAGTTGAGTTTTGCCGTTTCGTGCCAGTCACTACAGCGGAAAAAACAAATAAACAAAAAAAAACAACAAAGTCGTATTGGTGGATTGTCTGCGACACTGCACACAAAGTAAAGTCTCTCGGAGGTAATCTTGGAGGTAATGCTGTCGAACTGACGAGGGGAATATAAGTTATGGCCCCGCCACATTCATTGTGGGGGGTGTCGACGTGCACGTTGTCTTCAAAAATGACAAGTTTCTTCGCTTATTTTTGTTTCCAACAATTTGACATTTGGGAGCCGTTGGCGACGAGGCTTTAACTACACTGCTGTCAACCTAAAATACTCCGCTTGTAGGTCTAATCCCGCGTAATGTGGAGGATAAATCAATGTATGGGGTAAATGTAGACAACCAATAACCGATTAAATATAGGCCTAAATGTGCTGTGCATTGACAAGTCTTCAACACGGACAAGCAGTTTATTATTTGTTATTCATGCAGCACCCTTTGAGCAGTCGCCGGTTGCGTGAAGATCCCGGGTGATCACAACAGAGCTGTGCGGAATATATAAATGTGATTTTTTTTTTAATTCAAAAAACCTGAATATGGTGTCGTCATTTCGGGTTTAGTGTGTTCTCACTTTGAGGTTTAACCCGCAGTTTGGGCGGACGAGCACTCCGCTTTGTCGCGTCGGTGTTTTCACTGCATGAACAAAGGACTGGATGGAGTAGTCGGCTCGGCACAGAGCGTCGGTGGAGCAGGCGGGCTGTTTACAATAATAACACGAATCGGGGGGGGGGGGGGGGGGTGACGTCACGTGACTGACAGCCGCCTCCTCCAACGGGGAGGCCGCGTAGCCATCAGCAACACGCTATATTTGGAAAGTGGTTACATCATCCAGGTACAAGAGGGCTGTGGAGGGAGGGACTTCCGGCGAAATTCTCAAGTTGTAGTCCAGAAACAAGACAATGAACACATTAATGTAGTCTTCTGGAGCTTTAATTATGTTTCCTTTTTTTTTTTTTTTTTTTTTTAGATTTTACGATCATTTAGGCTACAGAACCTATTCTGGTCAACACTATGAGGCTTATGACTTATATGTCATTGCAATGTATTATAAGGTATTAACAACCTATAATTTAATATAACCACACCTTTAGAGTGTTGGTGGAGAATGTGTTTCTTTCACAAGGCTAAGCTAAAATAGGCTACTTGGCAGAGGAACACTTAATTTACATACATCCATAAAATTTCTGTTCAACAGCCCACTCAGTAAATGTTTACTCATCCCCAAGATAGGTCTATCTAGAAACTAATGATGTGAGGTTCAATATTACGGGTGTTGCTACTGTGATGCTTGTAAAGGTTCGGTATGGGCAGGAGTGTAAAACTGCGGATTTCTCTTCCTATTTACTGCAAACTTGCAGCTGTCCAGCTGCTTTATTAGCACTTCCACCAACTTTCAAAAGATAGAGCTCAGCCGTCCACATGTCTCCATGCCCTCATCTCAAACAGTGAAAATTGGTGTGATTGATTCGGTCATTTATCACAAGAATTACTGCAATAGCGTTTTTACAGTTTGCAGGTAGACCACCGAATTCAGCGCTAAAAAAATCTTCCCACACATGAGAGTTGATAATGAGAGAAAGAGAGAGAGAACGCAGGCCTTAATAAAAGAGAACATGTGTTCAAAATGATTTCTACTGATAGATGCTGTTCAGGAAGTCTCCAGGTGGCCTGCATACAGATTAGTCAGGAACTATTGTAATCACCTGCCAGCTGCCTTTTACTGCTTTCCTATTGTGATTGTTGTTTTTAGTACATTATAATTATTATTGACTGTGATATAATAATAATCGTAAGATTGAAGCCTGGAATGTCCTAAATTGTACTATTAACAAAAATATTTTTTTTGGCTTGTATGGAAATCGTCTGTTTATACAATTGCATTCAAAGATATGAGCTTATAAATGCATACCAAAATTTAAAGCATTGCTCACAATGAATACTAAAATAATTGAGTCACTTTCCATTCTTAACACTAATGTTCATGACAGCATTAGATCATTAAATACAAGCTGCACGCCTGAAACAAGCAGCCTAACCTCATTACGAGAATCAAGAAGAAGAAAAAAACCTCAGGGGGCAATATGGGTTCCTTTTTCATCTGCACCTTGTCATTTCAACAATCACTTTGCATCGCTACGTCTAGGATAGAACTAATTGAAATCTTCTCGGAGATTCAAATGTGTATTGAAAAATGCAGCGCAGAGATTTAGGACTTAGAGTGTATTAAGTTTCGCTACAGTGGTGTGGTACTAAAACACTGAAATGCTGTAAACAGTATGAGTATACAGGATAGTGTGCAAGAATTCTCAATGCAATTTAAGAAATGTGTGCAAGGCTTCAATGTTTTTTAAATGCTCTAACTAATGGAAAATAGTGTTACGAGTTTTGACCTAAACACACAGTAAGTCCAGTGTGAGCTAATATAGAAAAGGAGCAACTGAGAAAATGTGTAGAACTGGCATAATCCTTTAAGAGCAAAATAATTGTCCCTCTGAAGTCGCAGGATGCTTTTTTCTTGTGTGTCTCCTAGTCACTATTGTGCCTATTGAATGCCATGTTAGAATAATATGGCTGTACACATGGCTTATACAGTATGATATGGATAGAAGACAGTTTATATTTTCTTCCAAGACTTTCTGATGAATTTGTTGTAAAGCAATTGATTAGGGATAAACTTGTCTCTGACTGTAACATGATTTTTAAATTTAACATTTTGATTAAATTGCATATCATCTTGTTGTTATTGTCTATTTATATCATTTTTCATCAGTGGTCTCAGTGGAAAAATAGCCTGTGGTGTAGATGCTGTTTGCTGCATGACTGGATTCTTTGAGGGAAAGTGGATACTTGTCATCTATATGTTTTTAACTATTTTTTTTATTAGTACAATCATTATAACATTTGAAGATAATTTAGAATATAATATCGTCAATCACCAGTGTCATTAAAAATAAATATTGCTGTTAACATTAACCTTCCAAAACGTATCCCTCAAGGCCTTTTGGTAACTCTGCTTGCCTAGGATTAGATCTTGTTTGTGTTTAGCCGTCTCTGTAATCCCTCTCAGCAGTCTGCCTAAGTAAAGAAAAAAATACTGAAGGGTGTAGACAATCTAGTCAAGATAAAAAAAAAAAAAAAAAAAAAAACGCTAGACCAGGAAACATTGTGATAATATTTGTGTGCGTATTTTAAATGTATCTCAATAGTAATGCTGAAGTTTGTTTTGAATGGAAAACGCCTCCATCCTCTGTTCCTGTTCCTGAGGTTTCTTCTATTTTCTTCTTTTAGGGAGTTTTTCTGTATTTGAATTGTCTAAAGACGGGGGTTGTATTGCTGTATAGACCATAAAGCTCCCCGAGGCATATCTGTGATTTGTGATTTTGGGCTATACAACAAAAATTGACTTGACTTGTCTCTGTCAGGTTGAAACACCCCAAATAGGGAACTAGATGTTTAATGACTTGTCATTTCAATGTCTCTCGAGGCAGTCTTAACATGTCTCTGAGGTTATCGGTTACATTTTATAGCTCCAAGGGTTTTGGCACATTAACAGTATTTAGTCTGTAAAGCTGTTTTTAACACATGTGAAAATAGCACAGTTTTTAAAAAATGCAATTTAGAAAACATGCTGCTCTAGAGACGCTTGTCAGTGACAGTTCTGTGCTTTTCTGTGTTGTTTTGTGCTGACTACAGCACCTCTGCAGTGACTTTACTGGAAATCTTTTTTTATGATACCTTACTTGATTTCAAACTTTGGAATATGCAACATTTGTCCATCTCAAACCAAACGGTTAGTTAAACATGGTTTAGCTCTCCTCAGCTTACTTTCTGTTCCTCTTACTAAACATTTTCTTTCCCGCTCTGTCCCTGTTACCAACGCATCCAACTAGTTTTTTTCCCTTAATTGCCCCGTGTTTGTAATGTAATTTTAGACTACTCTATGAATTATACCCGCTTGATTTGATTGCTATGTGTGAGAATGTCTGTAAGATTATACAGACTAAATAAAAAGGGCTTGTTGTGCTGTAATATCTGAACATGCTGGCCAAGCATGTGATAGTGTTTAGTAGCACTCTGACTTTAATTTATTTGTCATGGGATTAAGTAAAGGCAACGTTTGTTTGAAAAAAAAAAATAGGAACAATATTTTACCTTGATTTTTGACAGCACATTTAAATGCAAAGAAGAGTGTGTGTGTCTGTGTTGACGCACGCTCTTATAGCACCTAGTGGCTATTGTGACCACCTCGCAGTGTTAGTGCTAAAAAGAGGTCAGAGGTCCCTGTTGTGTTTTCAGGGTGACCTGCTAGTGACTATTAGCCATTGATAAATGTGATGTCCCACAAGTGTGCGGGCCGGACCCCTCCAAAGGGGGAGGTGTCATAACACGCCCCACACTAACCTCCCAGCCAACCCCACCTCAACTATAATGCACACACACACTCTGCCCTGCTGACAGGAGCACAAGGGGGCAGCTGCTACAGATGTCTCATAGAGGGAGGGGGAGGGGAACCAAGGAGACATCAATGGAGAGTCTCTCTGGAGTATGGAGTTCTCAGCGGGGCTCATTGTATTCTCTAAAGACCAAGACGAGGGAATAGGCCACGTTAATATAGTAAGCCTCTAGTCTCTTATACTTTGTTTTAGGCTGTTGCTCATTTTCACTGTTGGCTACTATACGTTTGTATTGTGTCAGAAGGATTTGTCTTTTGGTACACGCTAAAAATATATTCCTAAATATGAGTATTGATTTATATAGGTTACTATGACAAATTGAAAAATGAAAAATCATTTTTTATTTCCCTCTCCATGTTTACTGAATTAAATGATAAAAATCTTTTTTTTTTAGTTTAGTAGTTTAGTTTTAGAAATCCAGTGAGAAAAGTAAGAATGGCTTTCACACTTTTTTTGTAAGTTCATTCAGGGATAGACAACAGTGTACAGTGGAGAACTGATGATCTGTGCATGTTCTCATTTCAGGTGATTTCACCGAATAGCACCGTTTCACCATGAGTGAAGTAAAATTACCTGCTGGTGCCTTTTGTTGCCACGAAAGCTGCAGCCTGTCACACATGAGTGCTCATTATAATTATTCTTTCACCTCTGACCTATAATCTTTTAAGGTAGGTGTTATTCTGTTTTCTTCATTTCAATAATATAGAAGGATTCACTGAACACTCAGTGCTTTTGTAACTCTTAAACACATTGTGAACTGAGCTATATATTTCCCTAACATTTGATGTGATGCAGTCCCATGTCAGGTGATGGTGTGAAGGGCCATCTTTTCAGTCACATGAGTGAAGAGAAAGAAAAAAAAATCAGCAAAACTCCTCCTTGAATGAGAAGCAGCTGAGTGTAACAGCCAACCATGCACGCAAGTCATCTAACATGAAATCAAATTACATTGAACTAAAACTGCCCCAGCATGGCAACTTTGCAGCCGGGCCGGCCTGCTGTGGCCAAACACTACAATACATGACACTGTGGCTCTTGTTCAGCTTGTCTACGAGAATACAAGGGAGAGCTCCACTCTGTCTCAACCCTCCTAATGAAGAGATGCATTATGATGTGATTTCATTTGGGCCTGTAAAAAAGCTGCTGTGGATAACAGAGCAGTCTGAGTAGCATGGTTCATTTGTGTAGTGACATGTGACTTGTGTTTTCGTGAGTCATAAGGATCTCCTGCCTAATGGAAGGCAGTGTGTGCTCATGTGATGGTGACACAATGCAGGATGAACTGTATAGTATTCACAGAGCTCAGCTTGGCTACTGTTGGCGCTGCTAATAGAGACCCATGAGGGTCTTTTTATCTTGTTAATTTTTGTCGTCGTGAAACTAAACAAACCACGATTTCTGTTCATGTCGCTGAACACTTTTGGCTACAATGGTGACGGTGTAATCTCTTAAACTGATACTTCCACATTATACTTATCTGCAGGGCTGTTAGAACTGAATGTGTGCATTTGAAGATATGAAAGCACGCATGTGTGTGAGTATGTGTGTGTGATGTCTTTGAGTACTGCATCATGACCTCCCCTATGGTCACGGTGGTGTTTTTGCTGGCTCATCCCTGCCTCTCCACATGCCTGTTTAACAACACAGAGCTCCTCCTTACTGGCTTCCTGTCCAAACCAGTTTATCTGTAAACAAGTGTGTTTTTTTCCTCTCTGTCCCATTGTCCACACTACACCAGAATGCATACACAATGGGAACCCTCTCTCTCTCCTAGTCAGCTTTTGTACTCCAATGTAAAAAAAAAACGCTTTTACTACCATTTGCCGGACACAAAAAAATAATTTATGTCTCACAAGAAATATGAAGTTTAAAAATTACATTAGCATGAATTTAAAAGGTAATAGGCATCTGTGAGAGATATGCATAGCTTTTTTAAACAAAAAAAGTAAAAGCCAGCGACCTTGCACTCAAACACTTTAAAACCAACAGCAGGTTGTAGCAACAATAATTCTTTTTCCAATAGCCAACTGACATAGCAGGTGAATATAATGTTCTGTTATTATGTGTGCATTGGGATGAGATGGCTGTCTGTTTATCTTGCCTGAGGTACACTATGCTACAGTAGATATGATAACAGCAGGGTTATTGTGGCAGAACCTAACCCATCTGCTTTGGTGTTGCGTGTTCACTAGAGTGATGTGTGTGCGCTCATGTGGTGTTGCCAAGCTAATCTTAGGTTGAGAAGAAGTAGTTATGCCATATAATTTAGTTATGGAATGTGTTTCTTTTCAGCTATCCAAGCCCCTTTGAAAGGTGTAGAAAACAAATCGCTATTACAAATTAAAAAATGGGGTGAATGAAAAGGAGACTTAAGGAGGCCTAATTAAAACTTAAAATAGAGGGAAATGTGATGTTACAGCAATTTAAGACGAGAGAGAGTCTTCATGCCAACTGTAAAAAATAAGCTAAGTTACAGTGTCGTTGAAACCCAACACCACATTATAAGAGCATAGTAGGAGATTATAACTGTGGACCGAGCCTCTTTAGTTTACCACCCCCCTCACGTCAAGTTAAAGCTTTTTGCTTTTTGTTCCTTGACATCCTCTGTGATTTGGTTTACATCTCCTTGGCCTTAGACATAATCTCACATATCTTTACTTCTTAACTTAATAATCCACATAGACCAGATGTTACACTCCAGTCATCTATGGCTGCAATAATGTGTTTTATTTGTTTTTATAGGCCTGTCACTCCTGTTATTCCTGCTACTTACTGTTGCGCAAACTATGAATAAGGAACACATTTTAATACAGACAATCATAGTATCCATTTTAAGGAGGATAAGAGCATTTATTATTACAAAATATTCAACATTTTACACTTTGTAGGACAATGTTTTTTGTTTTTTTTTACATGCAACTTATATGTATTCATAGATGACATATAGTAACAAAGGCTTTGTAAATGTGTGCAAGCTATCTACACTATTTTGTGTGTATACTGTATGTTTGCACATTTCAAAATGTGTTTTTTGCACATCATGTTAGAGGTTTTACATTTTTATAGCCATATGATGTCCATAGTAAGCAGTAAACAGTGAAAGTGCAATAGCAAACAGCTGAAACTTTTGAATCTGGGTCATCTGGGTGAAGAACAGTATTTTAACCGCAAGGCTAATTGCAACTCTCAGATCACCATTGCTGTTATGGTGCGGATAACTATAGAGTGAGTCGATACCATGGACAGAAGTTTGAGCTAAAAAGATCAGAATTCCAAGAAAGTCATTCACCAGTGGCAAGAAACGTAGTAGTTATCACTTAAACGTTATAGTTTAAATATTAAGTGATAATAGTAACACTAAGACAGGGAAACTGATGCAGAATGTAATATTTCTAAAATATGGCATCAGTAATGACTTTATTGCACCTCTTCTGGTTTCACATCAAGTTTTCTTTTAACTTATAAAAGCTTTGAGGTGGTTTGAGTAGTGCATAGTCATTAAAAGGGATCGTGGCATCGATCTCATTCCCCCCCAAAACGTGTTTTTGAACAAGTTTGCACGTAAAGGTTAATCACTAATGTGAAACGTTTACCTAAAGGGTTAATCGCTCTTCTGAACGCTGCGTGGGCTGCGAGATCATTCGAGAGTGCATCTTCAACGTCCAATCAGCGACGCGGAGTCCACTCCGCAGCCAGCCAATAGGAAGAATGCGAGGCTCTATCGAATTTGAATGAGGAGTGCGCCATTTTCGAGTGAGCAGCGATTTCCTCAGCAGCTGCAGAGAGAGGATGCTGCGAATGCGGAGCTGTCGCTGAGACGGGGGAGAAAGCCAGCGCTCACAATTAAACTGCGCTTTTAGAGAGGGAAACGCGTTATTTCATCGGAAACGCAGGTAATTGCACCCACCAAAAATATTTAAATTGATTTTTATCGGACAATGTAGGCGGACTGGACGACAGGAAAGAACGTTACGTGGAAGGGAGACAGACCGACCGTGGCGGGGAGACGTTAGCCGTTTGGCCAGCTTGTACTACTCGCAGCAGCTAACATGTTAGCTTAGCGTGCTAGCTCACAGAGAGGGGTTTCTGACTTTGCTGTAACGGTACAAAAAAAGCGCTCAGACAGCCGTCCGTTGTATCCGAGAGGTGAGGGGGGGATATAAGAGGGAAACCCCCTAATACATGGGCATTTATTCTGTAACCAGCAGACGCAAAACTTGGGGGTTATGAATCAAAGTTGGACTATAATGGACTATTTTTTTCGCATTGGAGCCCAGTTTTGAGCGGGAGGTGCAAAAGCTGCCAGGCTTGAGCAGCGGAGAGGCAGTCGGCGGTGTCAACAAATGCAACACGGAGCCACACTGGCTTAGGAGGGAAAAATCTAAATCAGCGACCTGGATAGACACAGTGCTGCCTTTTGTGGTAACTTAATTTCGCCAAGCTTGTAACGTTAGGATGATGTCGCCTTGTTGTGTGGGCTGATGAATTACTTTTTTTTTTTTTTTTTTTTTTTTTTTTTTGGAAGATGGGGGGGGGGGGTGTTAGACATAAAGCACCCGGTAAATGCATCATGATATCGTTGTTTAACCTTAGAGTCAGCCATGTCCTTAATAATAACTCCAGCATTTGTTTTATTTCCCGGTGTGTTTGTAGTCTAACTAGTGACAGCTCTTCTGTTAAGTACGGTGATCAAAACCAAATTATTAACTTTATCCACCGTTACATGCTTCATATCCGTAAAATGTGAAGAATATCTCAACGTTACATTAACGTTTGATGGTCACCGTGGCTCTCAGCCAAGTCACAACAATCCTATGTCGCAATCAGATTATTTTTCCTTTTACTTTTATAGCTGCCATAACCGCTGACGATGCAATGCAATTAATTAATTACCGATAGTTTTTTTTATTTTATTTTAGGAGGGAATTGTCTTACTTCTGCTTTTTTCCCTTTACGCTCCACTCTGTGCGCCCCGTACCATGATTAAATTCAAGTATATTGAAGGAAAAAACGGATCTAATCATTAATTAGTGGAGGGCTTCTATTAAGTGTATGTTGCTCATCGTAGACATGAATAACGTTACTTGACTAAAAAAGCATAAGAGGGGTTTTCTATAATTGTGCATCTAAACCCGCCCCTTCTACTTCCTTCTAAGGGGAGATCGGTTTGATGTGTTACATAATATTAAGCAGTCCTATCTTTTACAGTGTTACAATTATTTCAACTGATACGTGTTCACATTGTCAAGTTTCCTATTTAAATTTATTTTTAAAATCCTAATTGAAATTAACTGTGTTGAGAGCAGGAGACCGACTGTGTGCACCTCTGTCCGTTTCCCCTGCAATGCCTTTTTCCCCTAGGCCCGTCACATCTGACTGTGTGCTTACTAATATCCTTTTTCCAGGATTTGTATTTAGTCATACATATTCTGCAGCAGAAATGATAAGAGTTGTGCTTCCACTTCAATTAGATATGCATGACTGGAATGAATATGTAACTAAATGATAAAGTCCTAAGCACAGTTGTCTTTTCTGAAATTGCAGATAGTACCCATAGTATTAATCAAACTGCATTTTCATGACTCCACGTGCATCATATAGTAAGGTTTTGTTTATTTGTTTTGTTTTTTTGAGGTGGTGTATTTAGTTGGAAGAAAATTAGTGGGCTTGATATGAGTGGAAATACTTTTCACAGCCAAATAGCAGAGCAAAGAGAGGGGTGGAGGAGGAAATTACTGTATTATAACATCTGATGTTTCTGACTGACGAGAAAACAATGTACACTACATCATGTACTTAAAATGGATGAGTAACCCAAGTTCACATTTTATTTTATACATGTTGCCTTGTGAGCTGTCAATATGAGACACTGTTAAATGTTACTGTCCATTAATGTTAACCCCCTTGCCAATTTATGGCTAAATAAATATTTAGATTTATAATAAAGTGATCTTCAAAGTAAAAATTAGCTATTAAGGTCATTACTCTTGGATTTTTTTCCCACACTACCAGATTGAATAGGTGTGGAAATATTGTGTGGCCATTATAATTATTCAAAGATTGTTTTTATATATGTGTATATATATATATATATAAAAAAAACATTAAAAATATTTAAGTGCTCTGTTTATCTCATACTTAAATATCCCATATTGACAAAAATAAGTACATCTACCTGCATATTTTGTGCTTTAATTTGAAAATGTCTGTCTGCTAGTCTGGCATCATTTGAATTCAACCAAATAGCTCTTAGCAGCTCAGATAGGAGGTCAAATTGCTCTAATATGATGAATGGATATAAATATTGCTGAACGCTGTGCTGAAGTGTACATTTGAAAAAATCCTAAGGAAACCGTAATGATTCAGTGTCAGTCTTTTAACAGGTGGATTTTTTTTTAATATATAGGTATAGATTGTGCTTAATATTTCAGCTGAGGCTGCTTAAGTGGTTATAAAAATTCAATTTCATCCAATTTAGTTGTTTGGAAACATTCTTTTTGTATTCAGTTTTACACTATTAGCTGCAATGTGTGTACACATTGCCAATATTTAATTTCATAAAATCTACAGATATGAATTTAGTAGATCTAATCTCTAGAGGGAAAGCAGTGGCACGTCAAAGGGAAATTGTATGATCAACAATCTTAGTAATATAAAAACTTTTACTCATCAGTTACTTAGTTTTAGAATTTGTATCTGTTGTGCTGATACGGCCGAATAGATGTAAATATCTTGCTCATATTTTTTTCGAGAGGGATTACAGGATTGTTGACACTGTCCCTTTGTGCGGTTTGCTAATTAGTACTGGTGTATTTTAACAGTTTTAATTTTTGTAATGTCATAGTTAAGCTCCATTAAATGCTACAGGTCTTTCTCTTCTGTCCGTTCTCTGGTATTTGCCTTTTTACTCTCTTTGTAGAGCACCGTTGTGCTGCTTCAGACTGTTAGCATGACATTCTGTGACTCATCATTCTGTCTTCTCAGACCCCTCTGGCAAAATGGGCTTCCACCCCCATTTCCTGGTAACGGTGCCTCCTCTTATACTTGCTCACATGTGTTGTGGCTGCAGAGAACCCCCACTCTTCTCTTCCTCCTTTCTGCACCACTCAGCACAAACTTTATAGTATTCAAATTCGCTGTGATGGGAACAGGTTTTCACAGGTCTTGTTAGTTATTTTCCAGAAGTTGGCTATGGTTTTGATTTTATGTCTGAGTAGCATTAAATAGAAGCTGTCAGATGTGATTTTATGTGCATCACTTGCCTCGTCATTCTAAGTAACCCTTAACATTTTGGATATGTGACCTGTGGTGAAAATTAATGTCTTATCTATTTTGCATGATGCATTTGATAATGAAGTTAAAGCTGACACACTAGTGGCAGCAGTGCAGCATATTGAGTCTGCCAGGTCCTTGCATGCCTCTTAAAAGCATGTTTTGCATTCTTTGATTTTTGCATACAGTAGGTTCTGCATTACTGTATTGCATGGAGCTTTACGCCTGTTTAACTAATATGTGAAAATTAAAAAAAATATATTTCTTTAGGTGAATTGAGTTCATAAAGGTGTCAGTAACATTTGTTTAAACCATAGGTGTTAATCTGCTGTTTTGACTTGTGTATATTTTACCACATTTTCAGTAAGTCTGTGGATTTATGTGGTTTAATAAATTATGATCACGTGTGGTGAACATTGATGTATTTATGGTGGTCTATTAGCATCTTTAAAATTACAGATATTTGCAATGCACATCTCTAAAAAAAGTCAGAACTTTTTAACCTCTGCAGCTGCACTAAAATGTTGAAGTTGTTCATTCTGTGATATTGTGTAGTGATGGAAGTAATTTCTGAACTAGTTCAGCTGTTACAGTGCAGGTGTGAATAATCCTCTGCTTGATAATTACATTTTAGGTAATATCATGACATTAAAGTGCTCTGACAGTAGGGTTTAACATAGCAAGAGTATGCCTTGGCTGAATAGACACACATGGTGTTTGCATTTCTGCTGCACCAGCCTTTTTTTTTTTTAACCCAAGTGTGCCAGATTAGCCCACAGTATTAATTTGTAAACCATTAGATCGGAACATTTTATATTGACCTTAAATTATTGGTTTGAGTTTCTTTGTGCGTTTTTACTTTATTTTCCTTAACTTTGTAAGCAGGTGACTCCTCACCCACTCCTCCCAGTCAGGCAGTGTGCTTGAGTGTAGTGATACTAGATATTTTCATACACACACACACACACACACACAAACGCTGTCTTTGGTGAGTCTTAAAAGTTTGCTTAAAACAACAGACTTGCAACGGTGTATTGCCAAAAGTAATATAGGCATACTCATCATTTTTGGATTTACTGCTGTTGTTTATATGCTGGTGTGTAATTGTCACTGCCTGCACAGTAGATTGGACTAGCAAGAAATATGATTAAACAGAAACTATATTAATGCCTGTATTTACATTTAATTTTTTCATTATTTTTTTTTATTTAGATTTGAGCCCTAACACACACAAGAGCTATAATACACTTTCGTTTATTTTTTTATTTATTTATTTTTTGTTAAGTTGTAAACTCAGTGGACTGTGTGACAAACCTTGAATTATTTTTAGTAGGAACACAATTAGTTTTTAATGGGTGTTTAATGAAAATTTTTTTTATGTTGTGCAGAGTTATGTCAGTATCTAAATGTAACCATGGAATATAATTTAGAGCATGTACCCAAAAAAACAGTATAGTCTATGTTTGTGTAATTGCTGCATGAGTGTATGGGCGTGCCATTCAACTCACTCTTCCTCTTTTACCCCCTTTGCTTACATGTGCATGCACATACAGCATACACATGAACTTGGATCCTACTGTCAGTCTTACTGATTTGGTGGTTCTGTAACTAGTGATTCACTGTCATTAAAAAAAAAGTGGTTGGCTATTTGGAATGTTGTAGTCAAAACTTAATTAGCTTAGGCGATTTGTCAGCTTTTTAAAAATAGTTTAACGCTGTGGGTCAAGTGTAAATCAAGTCCTGATCGGACTTCTGAAATTGCATCACAGTGTACTGCTTTGTCTGCATCCTGTTTATTGCTGCTCTGTCTTTGTGGCAGTAGGAGGAAGCTTGAGATGGCTCAAACAAAGTAGTAAATAACTGGATAGATCAGAAATGGGTTTTCTGAGGAGTACGTAATATTCAGTGCACTGTTTGTTGAGGCAGATACTGTAATTGTGTGTTCAGATTTAGTATTTCAAGCATTTCACCAGACACTCTGTGGGTACTTGTGTATTTAGATGGAGGTCATGGCTGGTGGTCATAGGGGAACTTTATAATGTAGCCCCCACTTTTTCTGTAAGTGGTTTAAATAATCCCAATTAAACCTAAAATAAAGACATGCACTGCCTTTTTTTTGTTTTGATGACAATTAATAAATTCAAAATAGAATACTGACACACATTTGAAATTTCACAAGTGATAATTGTACTCTCAACCATCTAGTTTAGTTGTATTTTTTATTATTTACTCAAGTCAGGTTATTTTCATTCAAGAGATTGAGGATTTTATTCATTATATTTTGTGTACCTGTAATGTGAGAAGCCCCACACTCAGACCTGGTAGCAAATAGAGGGGGCAGTGTATACCTGTGGAGCAAAAGAATGACTCAGAGGCCACTTACATATCTGCTACTGTTGTCCTGTGAAATAGATTTAGCCTGTTGTTGATCCCAGGTATGTGTTTCACATGTCAGGAGTTTTCTGTAATTTATTTGACATTATACGGTGGGGCTTCCAGGGAATCCCAGTCATACTACGTGTGCTATGTTGAGCATGTCTTGCTGCAAATGTAACAGTTTTTTTTTTCTCCTTTTTTTAGAATTAACACATACTGTTACAGCACTGGTGTTCATATGGGTCAGAGTATTTCTTCTGAGTAGCTTCAGTGAACAATAAAACTGACACTGTCTCGTACTTTTTGTAAATGTGATATTGGTTTATCGTTTGTCATCACAATCTGTGACTTTATCATGGATTAATCAATTTTTTGTTTGCTTTTATTACCATGGATGTTTCAGGCTGTGTCCATGCTGTCCCGGTAGCCGTTCAAACATTGTATCTCACCTTCTAAAGTTGTAGCACAGTGAACATAGTATATTTGTACGGTGTGTATTGCCTTGCCAAAAGACACCAATGATTTGGCTAGCTGGCTGCAACGTGGTGTTCATCTAAACTGTTTAAAATTTGTAATTGTGTAGAGATATATTTGCACATTGCATTTGTTTGCATGCTGGGAAAAGCAAAGAAAGAGTGTCTACTCTTACCTTTGTTGTATTTGCGACTGAAGGCTGAATATATTCTGTAACTTTTATTAGTCAGTGATGCTTTTTATTGTTTGGCTCTCAAACTAGGCAGTTATGTCTGTAGATATTTAACGTGGGGAGTAGTTTCCTTCTATATCCTAATGGGTAAAAATAGACTGCTTTATAAACACAATAAGAAACTCTGAATGTGTGATAATTTTTAAATGTGAATGTGTGAAATTGCCATGCAGTTTCTTTTCTCCACAGCTTATGTTGTCATTGTAGATCTTCTTTTAGTTTGTGGAGGCAGAGGACTGTAATGCAGACCAGCCCAGACCACTTGATCCAGGGAGATGGGTTTTCATGTCCATGTCTCTGTACCCGATGGAGTGTAGGAGGATACTTGACCTTCAGCCTCTGGGTCAGGTGACTCTTTGAGCCCATTGTATGGGGAGCACATGTCATAGGAATGGGTTAAAAAGGCTGAGCATCAAAGGTGACATGTCCGGGCATGCTTCCTTAAAGGAGAGGGAGAAAAATTGGGAGAGGTTAGTCACTGATATGAACACTTCACCTGGACTAAAGAAATTATAATCTCAAAAGGAAAATACAAAGTTGACACAATACGTAAATTTTTGTATTTTTATAATTAATTTTTTAAGACAGGAAGACTTAGAATAGCTGTTTATGACCTCTGCTTAAGGTAAATTCACCACTACAATACATGCACAAACGACTGAAGATAAAGAAAGGGTAAAATTGAGTTAGTAAAATTTAGTTGTCATATGCTGGGTTTTATCCCTGTCACATTGTGTAGATGCATGTTATGTGTTCCTACATGTGTCAGGAGGTGGGGGTGTATAGGCTGTTTTCACTAATTGTATTTTACAATTCAGGCTGCACCTACAGATCATTTTTATTACTGACTTAATCAATTTATCTTTTCCTGTTTTTTTTTTTATTTTGTTTTATTAATCGTGTAGTCCTTAAAATGTTAGAAATTATTATGAATGCAGCATTCCAGAGCCCAGTCATGTCTTCAAGTTATCTGAACAGATAAAACAGGTGATTGAATTTATAAAGACAAAACACTGGCAAATGTTTGAGAATCTGAAACCAACCAATTTTCTTTTTTTTGGCTATTAAAATATTTGGTAATTTTTTTGCAGCACTACTTTCAATAGTAGTCATTGCACCCTCTTTTTTTCTTTTTTTTTTTTGACTGATATGTGAACCCAAATGGCTCAGGACTAATACAAGGAGATTTAGTCATGCCTCACAGATCTGACGATTATACAGCTTTGATGTGAAGCTGTAAATTAACCACATTATACATATAGTGGTTGATGTGTCAACCAATGTTTGTTCCAAAGTTATTTTTGAAATGTGTAAAAACAATTGTAAAAGTTTAAATATGTTAAATGAGGAAGTGATTCATTTTCATGCTGTTAGGTGACGTTTATTTCCATGCTATGATGGTAAAACATTTTTATGTTGTGGCATAATTGTCAATGTGTGTGCTTTTGAAAGGACCAGGCAGGCTTCTCACCGGTTGTATTTTTTTTTTTTAAAAAAAGCTCTGCATTTACTACTCTCTCTTCCCACTCTCACTGTTAGATGTGGCTGACTGTAGACACCATTATTACTCTGGTGTTCTCTACCTTTTGATTACTTAACAAAATCCAGCTGTACACATTATTGTCCATCAAAAATAATTATAGAAATGGTACTAAAACATGCAATGCGCATCTTCAAATTTCTGCAAATACTAGGGCTTTTAGAAAATGAAGTGTACCCACATTGATACTTGCATGATAGTGGTAAAGTTAAAGCTACAGTAAAAGATTTCACCATAATTTAATCAATTACATCAGACAATTAAGTATACCCATCGTCAGTACTGAGGAGATGAACATGTTGAGGATACACCACAGAACTCTGCTGGGTTGAATGAACTTCCACGCAATAAACTACCTGGCTAGCTTAGCTTTGTTACCCCAAGAGGTGCTGTAGTTAGCAGGGAATTGAGTTGCAACGCTTCCTTTATATTTTCTATATATATATATTGTTACAGGCGTCCAGCTGGGTGAACACTGCTGCTTCATGGCTCGACCCCACCCCACCCTCATGCTGCCCCCTGCCCGTGTTTTATTTACGTGAGGTGAAATACTGCCCCCTACTAGTTAGGTGCTGAGACAAGAGTATTATGCGTTGCTCCTTTTTAACAAAAATTCAAGACCACATTAAGTATAAATAACTACCATACCTCAAGTTTTTAGATTGACTATTAACTTTTCTGCCAGTTGTTGCTGATGCTTGAGATATACACTCTCACAGCGAACAATAGTATGGGTGGGGAATTAAAATGTATTAAATGTTCGCACCCATCAGCTACTCTTGTCAGTCACTTATTTTGCCATCATTTGGCTGGTGCCAATTTCCAAACCTGGTAGGGACCAATTGTATTTTGGTGCTTTTAGGACACTGACACCCGAAGCTTCAAAGTTGGTTGGGTACAAAAAAATATATTTTATATTTAAGAATCTTTTCTCTGTGTTTCCTTCTGGGTTAATGTTAACCTGCTTGTAGCTTCATTACGTGTGACAAAAATCTAACTTTAATCACAATAAATTGTTTTTTGTTACTTTCTCCAAATTATTTTATTAGTTCTTAAATCCTGTGTGTGTGTGTGTGTGTGTGTGTGTGTGTGTGTGTGTGACTGAGTGGGTGACTGCATGTCTTGTCTTTGGAAGGAAAGTATATTAGATGTTATTAGACTCGGGCCATCAGATCCATTTCAGACCAAGGTCATAATTACAGGTCCATTGAGACCTCTAGTGGCAAAATAATCATTTGACCCATTCTTGTACAGGAGCACTATCAAGATACAGTAATAATAATTACAATAATTTGCATACAAAAATTTGGTTTTAGATTCTAATGTTTACTACTACATCCTAAAATGTCTCTTTAAAAAGTTGGCACATTTTTGTAAGAACTGGAAAAGCTGTTAGACTCTGATTCCTAAAATAGGCCATTCTGTTTTTCAATTGTTTTCTTTTACCTTTAGACAAAGAAGGTCAACTACTCTGTAAACTACTTAACACTGCCTCTGATGCTGGTAGGGATTCAATTATTTTAACGACACATAAACCGTTAAGACAACTATTGCTGTAAACTTGGGATTTGTGGTTTTATGTAATGACCCTACACACGTATCATTAAGAGTGCATTTATTAAAAAAAAAAAGTGCTTGTTTCTCCAGGCTAATTTTTTTTCTCAGGGTTAAGTACGGAGGGTTTTCTTGGGTGCACACTTAGGTTACAAAGATAATTGCTACAGCATTGTCCTCGGCTAAGCGTGCTCAACCACTGCATGAGAAACCATCTTTGTAGCTTAGACAAAAATGTTCACTTTACACATAGCTGTCTATGGAGCCCTTGTCAATAGTACCGTATTACTAGATGGGTCACAGTTGTATTGAGTGACATATTGACTCTTTAGAAAACTTGATTTATTCTGAGTCATGCAAAGTACAAACTATCCTCACTTCCTCTTTCATAGTACTTGTCAGTCACAAACCAGTGTGAATTATTTTACCATATTAGCGTTGTAAAACTAAAAATGTTTGAAATATTAGCCGTAATACTAAACCATTTGTCAAGAATGTAAAATTGGCAAATGCTGTCTTTCCTCCTAATAGTTTAAAAGTTATGGAGCTTTTGCTGTTGGCAGTGACTTACTTTAAAAATGTGAAACGGTTCTATTTCTAATGCAATCACTTTTATGTTTGACTCTATTGGAAGAGTAGTCCAAATTGTCTGTCTCAAACTGTGAAATTACTTTCTTAATACAGTTCACTGTATAACCAGGACATAGACACTGTTAGAGTGCTCTTAGTTTCAAATAAGAGTGATCCTACAGGTATAACAATATAATATTTTGGCTAAGGCTCTTTCCTGTTTTTCCACAAGAAATGGTTTGGTGTGGAAGAACTTGACATACCTGCACAGACCCTGACCTCGGCCCCATCAAATAACTTTGGGATGAATTGGAAGCCGACCATGAGCCAGATCTTATCGCCAAACATCAGTGTCTTGACTCAAATTGTGGATTCTCGTGTGCAAATCTCTGCAATGGGTTTCTAATATCTTGTGTAAAGTTTTTTTTATAATGCTCATAGTTTTTGAATGACAAGTGTAGTATTGTAGTATGCATGCTTTTGGTCATAAAGTACACTGATGCTTAATGTTGCAAATTAACGGGTTCTGTCAAGATCCCAAAAAATTTATTTTTGTATTTCTTATTTGTGTGTTTCAGATGGAGGGCCTGCTCGCCTGCCTCAGAGTGGAGAGAAGACCTATATCATCAAAAGATTTGGATGATCATCTGAACATCTTTAGGTAGATAAATGTTAAATAATAGGCGTAACAGTCTGAACATGTGCTGTGGACTGGATGCTGGAGGATGAAGAGGGTGTAAATCCCACAGAAGATGAGTGGAGTTTTACGTGGAGGGCTGGCGGCTGCTGTTCTGGCGATGCTGTAGCAGCACGGAATGGTTTGTGAGTTACACTGAGATGCAGGCCATGCTGTGCTGCCGCAGTAAAGCTTGACTATACAACCTGGTGACCTACAAGTTCTTCATCCTGTTGCACTTTTTCTGTGACTTATCGGTCTCATTTGCTGGTCGCCTTACTGTAGCAGCACGTAAATATTGGAGTTAAGACTCTAGCTGAAGCCTCCAGTATTGATCGTGCTGCTGAAGCAAGGCTGACCGCTCACAACCTGTGCAACTAACCACCGAGTGTAATCGCACTATCATGATGGTGTCAAACAATGGAAGTGCACACGGGTACATAGTTTTAATTTGAACCTCAATCCCTGTTTTTATGATACACACCTAAATATGTTTCGCTGTTATGTCTGCATACATGGAGAAATAAAAAATTTAACTGACTTTTGTGTGTAATATGTTTTGAACATGAAATGCTTAATTTGCTGTTAAACAAAATGCCTTCCATTCAATATATTGTGCTTGTATTTATTTTAAACTAAAATCGCAACGTTTGCTGACTCTGAAAAGGCTTTTTTCCAGTTTTCAGCGTCCCAGTGATGCTGCTGCTGGCCTGCATGGCCTCGCTGTAGCTGCTCCTGGGATGTTCGGCCTATTCAGCATTAGCCATGACGGAGACAGATTTGCTGCGGATTAAACTTGTTACAGCCATTAGTCTACACTGTAGTTTGTACACACCAGAGTTCCGTTTCAAATATTGGAAGGCATTCTGTTTAGAGAAGTAAGGATTTTGTTTCTTTTGAGCATTTTTTTTTATATAAGACTGATTTAAGGCTCGGCCTGACTGCCTTTATTATCGAGGCTCCTTTATAACGACCCGGTCGTTTTAGATTGTATTATATTATGACTTCCTCATGCCTGCAAACCTCTGCTGATAAATTTTAATATTCAGTGAAGTAACCCGGCGTTTGCTGTTAGCACTAATATAGTGACACGTAAAATGTATTTAAACCTGAATATTAAGCGCTACTGCAGCGAACACCATTAAGGCATCTTCATCACACTAAAACATGCGATCGTCACGTTTTCTGAACGGAAAGGAATAAATTCCGGTTATCTTGCAGGAGTTTGGGATAATTTAGCAAACGTTGGGAAATTTTTGGCTTTCCGTTTTTCTTTATTTTTTCAAACACGCGCTTTATTTGAATTTATTCTGTAGAGCGTTTCAAAATGAGATACAGGAAGAAAAGAAGCTGGTCCAGTGTCCACGTTGAAATAATTGGACCGGACCATTCTATCGATAAAAATATATAAATAACGTGACAATTTATTTGCTTCTCCATACGCGGTTATTTTATTTTATTTTCTACTTTTTTGCTAAGCTGTTTATATAATATTGTCTCAGGGCCTAGCACTATTTTGCCGCACCTTGAACAAATACACGTTGTGGGGCTCTCCTATTTGGCCTTGTAGGCCTTTTTAAAAATGATAATTCTACTATAAATATGAATATGCATCAGAGCGTTTGGCAAAGGTGATGCAAAATAATATTACAAAGAGAATGAGAATCTCCGGATGTTGAGATTATCTTCCAAAGCATAAAGGCTTATATATTTATTTATTTATTTTTTCGGCAATAAAAATAATGTATAATTTTAAGGTTGTTCCGTTTTTATTATTTAGCCTATTTAAAAGAAGAATAGTTCAAATGTAATAAAATGCTTCATTTTATTATGCCATGGCTGCAAGGTAGACTTAAGGTCGAAAAAAGTGTGTGTGTGTGTGAGAATATTATCAGCATAATTCATTATCAATAAAATGGAACGCTGATTAAAATCATGTAGCCTTTTCTAGGTGCAGTAATTTAAATTTAAAGCATTTTAAATTATTTGGCATATTTAGAGAAACCACTGAGTCCGCACACAATACATCAACACGGGGGTAAAACCTCAATTTTACACCTGTTAATTTCCACTTTTGTGACTTAAAAAACAAACAAAAAAAAACATACACCTGCTTTTCTATCCGTGCTGCATATTTTATTTACACGTACACTTGTGGAATAACATGTCACGATCATCCGTAGTTTTTTTTGTGTGCACTTGTAGCCTACTTTATTTGTAAGTAGATTTTCCATAATACTGTAAATATTGACTAACGTATAAAAAATCTTTATCATGCAAATATATTCTCTAATAACATGAATTTAAAAAATCACTTTTACCACAATTACCATCTCACACTACAAAGCTGCGAACGTGGGATGCCTTTGTCATTAGACACTGGATAGAGTAAATAGTATATTAATTAATTAGCTGGATGTCTAATCACCTTGATTGATGGAGTAAATGATTGGAAGTTCTTTTTTGTTTTAATCCTCTCGATAGGCCTTTTCATATAAAGTGTGACAGTGCGCCCTGGCTTTATTTCCCCCTCCCCCCTCCTGTCCCCCCTAATTTGGATTGACTTCACGTGTTTCATCCTATATTTAAACGTGTGTGCCATGACATATAAAATATGCTCCTTTATTTGATCTTGTATTTGCCTGGCAACAGGGGGCTATATATAAATGTGTACAGTATGTAGATGCTGCTGCTGTGACGTACATCCTGAATTATGGTCAGTGCTGACATCACGGATTCACGTTGTTGGTCTGATCTGACAAATGGGTTTCAAAATGCATTTTCCAATCAGGAGATCCCACTAAAAGAAGTCAAAGGAGACACGATCAATGCACAATTCACTGTTTGTCCGTTTGCTGTGACCTATTTTTAATAGAGAGCACTGTTGGTCGTAAGCCAGAGATCTCGCTGAGCTTTCCTGAATTTCAAAGCATCCCTTTCGACGGCACAATCGCAATTTGATTTCAAAGACAGTTTTCTTCCATCTCTCATCGATAGCAGAAAATGACTAAATGGGCCCGCACTAGTGTGCATTTTGCTTGTAGCAGGCAGTAGATTTGACTTTACAAATGCCTTGTGTAGAAATTAAGTGGCATCCTACATTTTATTAACAAAGTTGGATGCCAAATTGTCATGAATATGAATATATCACATTACAGGACATGTTTTTTGTTGTTTTTTTGCTTCTCTTGCACTGTGTCTGCAGCCCGCTGAATATTTCACACGGGTCCCGTTATGCAACGATTGTAACCTTGAAGAGGTTGCAGCAGCATCTCTGCTGCTGACGCTCCCTGCGAGGAGCAGAGCACATAGAACTTCGTTTATTACTCACTCGAGTCTTTAAAAAAAACTGGGCAGCCTTATTTGTCCTCACGTACTAAATAAAAAAACAAACATGGGAGGTGATTTTAATCTCGATTTTATTTCGCAAGATCATCGTGGACAAGTATAAAACTGCGCATTAAAAAAAGAGCTCATATTGAACATTAGTGATCCAATAATGTAAATTAGTATTTATATGTGACAAATGTAGGCTTTTGATTCTATGGCTTCACAGTGGAGATTGGTCCCCCCGCCAAAAAAGCAGAATCAGAAGACAAGTGTTTCCGTATTTTCCAGCAGCTGTATTTTATCCTTCACTGTTTTTTCTCACCTCACGGCCCTTTTGGTAAATAACGTGGTGTAGTGAGCGCGTGGCGGAGACGCCACGGGCCGGTGACTAAAACAACTTACAGCTGACAATAAAATCTACAGTGGAGTCAATAAAGTTCACGACGCATTCCTGACCCGCACCCATCACGCTCATGTACGCGTCAGTCATTTCCCGCACGTACACGCCAGTGTGGGTGAGGTGCGAGGAAACCGCGGCGAGAAACGGCTCAATTTGCGAGGGGACGCAGGCTGCGAGGTGGTGCGTCTGAAACAAGAGCAGCAGCGTCAACGCAGACAAAACCAACAAGAGGAGGATCCACCTGCGCGCTGCCGGCCAGGAGCCACCGGCCCGGTACGCGCCGCTCTCGTGGGGGACAGAGATCTTGTCCACTTCGCGGAGCCTCAGCGAGTCCCACTTTTTGACATCGAAATCGCGCGCGAAAGGACCGGCGTCCATGTCTTTCCGAGAGGGCAGCGGGGTCTCCTTCAGTACTCGCAGCTTCTGGCGAAACTCCTGCATCTGTTGCAGGAAGCACAGGGGGTCCGTGACGCTCCTAAACGACTCGGCGATGCTGAGCGCGCCCTGCTGCTCATCCAGCGCCGCGCTCAGCTTCGTGATCTCCGGGTCGTACGCTTGCATCACCACCAGCTTCAGCGTTTCAAAATCGCAGAGGATCTCGTTTTTCTTGCATTCGAGGGCGCTGATGAGCCTGTCGAAATAGTCGCTGACTTTTTCTGCGTCCGCGGTCACCGACTGAAGCGCCCTTTTCTTACTGGCTTGGAGCGTCTCCAGGCAAGACAGGATATCTGCGCTGTGCCAGCTCTCCGCCCCCTGAAGCAGCTCTTCAAACGCACCTTTCTCCTGCTCGTACGCCTCCTCCAAGGAGCAGAATTTATGCCTTTTGTGGTCACCGGTTGTTGCGCAAAACCCACAAATGAGTTTTAAATCGGTGGCGCAAAACATATTAAGAGGCTGACCGCTGTGTTGCTGACAGACAGACATCTTAGGCAGAACCTTTATTTTGCTGTACTTTTCCACTATATCGCGTAGAGAATAGTTGATCTGCAGGCTGTTTGCGCCGTTGTGAGGGGTCTCTTTGCGGCATGTGGGACATTTGAACGGTGTTCTGAAAGTCGGACCTCTGTTCCCCTCCAAGAGGCCTTCCAAGCATTTCTTACAGAAGCTGTGTGAGCACAGCAAGACCCGAGGATCCTCGAAGAGACAGCAGCAGATCGGGCACGTAAGCTCCTCTTCTAGCTGCTCCATGGTTCCCTGTAAACACATCACCCAAGCGTCAAAACCACGAAAAAAACCAAATAATACTAATAAAAAAAGAAAATCAGCATTATAATGAAATGGGTTACACAATACGCACCAGCACTCAAAAGGGATGCTGTCCCATAAGAGCACAGTGCAATAAAATGACACGAAACATGTGGTTTCATCGCAAAGGATACAGATGTGATGTGCAGTCATGTTCCAGCTGTGTGTGAAGTATTCCCAGCCTGAAAGCTGCGCTGCGCCCGCGTAAAATCGGATCTGGTAAAGAGGTTGGCACGAGCTCCGTCTGTCCATCTAACGTTAACTAACATCATGCTTTTTTTCTGCGCCTTTAACCAGCTGCAGGCGATGTAGGAAACTTACAGGCACGCAGCGAAAACCAAGTAGGAATGAATTAATAGGTATACGCGCGGATTTCAGCAAACGGGTTTTACGTCCCAGATGTAACGTTATTGCATAATTAGGCAGAAGTTGGCGAGCTGGGCTGAGCCGCTACATTACAGCCGCCTAAACCAATCCAATGCGACGCGTTATCGGCAAACGGGGTTCGCGGCTGCGTTGCCACTGTTGGTAAGGCACGGAAGGAGGGCTGTGACAGATTTTGCGAGCGCATAGTAACATGCAACTACTGGACCAAAAGAATCACTCACCAGCTGCTGAGACGCACAGTGCAACGCAATCATGGCGCTTGTTGCTGTGCAGACTTCGCCCTTTTCCGGGTAGAGAGTTAACTGTTTCAGTGGCGGATTGAACATGTTAAAAAAGCAAGTGGCCGATGTAAATTCGCATACATGTCTATTGGAGTGTGTCACATCACACCGTGGACATGGAACAGATCTGTGGCTGCAGCTTTTTCGGCAGGTTAGTTTGAAACATTGGGGTTTTTACGTTTATGTCCCCGCTGAGTAATTTGCAGAGGATCCCTGGCTGTGTGATGGGGGAGGGGCTGTTGCTATGCAAAACATTACGGCGTGAAAAACTGTCAACTCGGTTTTAGCCCGACTTTGGCATTAAAGGTTTTTATAGTGCCCCACTTACGTTGGGTATTTGTCAACATGCACATCTGTAAACTGTTTACAGATGTGCATGTGTAAACAATTAACACGATAACGTGTAAATCAACTGATATACAAGTAAACTTAAACTACCTATGACAGATAAATGACAGATTAAATGTACCAGCAGCAAAAAATAAACCATACAGCAACATTATTTTACTTGTGTCAACAACCATAGGGTGATCATCAGTTATGAATGTCAAATTCCAGCATTTGTCCACTACAGAAACATTTACAAAATACAAAATACATACAAAACTGACTTTCTATTCACTTGTGGTTATGTAACATCGATATCCAATAGTTACTTAGTCACGTGTAGAAATTTTGACCTTGATTTTCTTCCCTTGTTTCCATGCCATCAGGAGCAACTGCCTATCTTAGCCGCTGTGATTGGATACAGTGGGGTAACAGGGGCTTATGCATCACACAGCTCCGCCGCAGGGTGTCGCTGTTGCGTCGGGGAGGCAGTCTGACGTTTTGACGTCGGCCACTCTTTGGTTTTAACGACGGGAGCGTTTGTCCGGATGTGTGGCGTTGAGGGCAAGGATGGCTGCGATGTTTACGTGTTGTCTAAACTGCTGCGGAGATGGCGGAACCGGGCATATCCCCCTCAAAGAAATGCCCACCGTTCAGCTAGACACTCACCACATGGGTAAATAAGTTTGTGCTTGACTGTCACCTGTGACGTGTCCGCGCGGTATGTGTCCACACGCGCAGTTATCTGTGTCTGTGATACGGTTTGCTACTTCCGCCGTTATCGTTAGCTAACCGCTAGCAGCTTGTGTTGTAAGTTAATGTATTTATTAATGTCTGTTTTGGTGACATGGAGTAAGGTGAGTGCCCATTGTGTGTTGTATGGTTTAACATTAGCATACTTGCTACATGGCTACAGGGGCGTAGGTTTCGTTTGAACGTTGGGGGGAGGGTAATATTAATTCTAGGTCTCCTCTCCCAGGAAATTACTACTATCAGTTATTTTCCCTCAATTTCACTTCACCAATTTGTATCTTTCTGCATCAGTTTATGTTACAACGTCTTTATTCAAAGACAAATCTAGGAAACCAACTGACATTTCTAAAATTAAATAGTATAACTTATTATGTATTTATTGTGTTATTTAAGCGTTCTCTTTTAGATCAAATATTCCCATTTAATGTTATCCCTGCCGACTCAATACACATATGTAAAGGAATGTAAATGCTTCTATTTTTTCCAAATTAAAGTTGTTAATGTCTTTATTTGGGGAGACAAATGGACCTTATAAATATAGAGGGAATGTAAAATCTACACCTATACATGGTTATCATTTTATTGAATACATTGTGACTTGGTAATAAATAGACAGGGCAAACAACAAACAGGACACATTGAAATCTGAGCCCTTTGCTTCTTCAACTTATATGGTTAATACATGTAATAAGATTAACATTACAGATGTGTCCCGCTTGATAAAATGTAAAGCTCTCCTCTAGACTCTTGTTATGAATATTCATTTGTGTCTATGATTTTTCACACAAATAATACTAATACACAGAATTCACACAGCTTGTTAAATGTGAAATGTGTGTAAAGATGTTTATTGTTGTACAAAAGATGTCCCCTTCTTTACTGTAAAGTCCATTATCAGTGTTCCTGCACTGGAGGTTGTGTGTTTGACTGTGATTGGCTTCTACACTTCCACTGTAGTAGTAGTATTTATTTAGTCACTTCGTCATTAGGCAAGGCAGGTTTATTTGTATGGCACATTTCAACAACAAGATAATTCAAAGTGCTTTACTTAAAACATTAAAAGTCTCAAGATAAATTCAAAAACAGTTGATTGAAAGGGGACCAATCACAAATTAATTAAAATTAAATAGCAGCAGCAAATAGAAGTCTTGTGGGACATATAAACTGAACGCTGCTTCTCCATGTTTAGTTCTGACTCCTGACTTTGACTCAGGACCTCAAAACTGGAGTGATATGATCTATTTTTTAGTCTTAGTGAGGACTCAAGAGGCAGTTGTCTGATTGACCTTTTAGAGAGACCTGTAAAGACCCCGTTACAGTAGTCAAGTCTACAGTCTACAATAAAAGCATAGACAAGCTTTTCCAAGTCTTGCTGAAACATAAGGCCTTTAATCTTCGATATATTCTTCAAGTAATAGTATGCTGACTTTGTGATAGTTTTAATGTGACTGAAAGCTATCAGTCACATAGTCTGAGTCTAGTTTCATTTGTGGGCTTTAACATCACCGATTGAAGCTGAGCACTCACTTTTAATCATTGCTCTTTGGCTCCAAAAACAATTACCTCAATTTTGTCTTTGTTTAATTGGAGAAAGTTATATTTTTGTTTCAATATTTTCACCCTGTATAACATTCAGAATTTCTAAAAATAAATCATTGGTCATAAAAGCAGAAAATTAAATGAAAAATATGAAAGACAATGTGTCAATATCCTCCTTTATAGTATCACAAACAAACAAATTTTAAGCTTGTTTGAATATTTGAATTATACACTGATTTAAATATCATAAAAGTAGACTGTCCCTTTTCCATAAGGAAACAATTACAGCTGTGTTCTTCATCGTTTTCATGGACACTGAATAAATAGGGCTGCACAGATACTATAACAATTAAATTATTTGACATATTAGTTTTTAGATTTTTTTGGTTCTTATCTATAAAAGAGACTACAAAACATGTGGGCAACAATATTATCGTACTTATTCAGTATGTTAATGGAAAATGGTCAGTTATTTGTACTCAAACATCAAATATGGTATGAATTGTACATGTTTGTACTACAATATGTATTTTTGCTTTTGTTTTGCAGGCACAGATGTTGTTATTGTCAAGAGTGGGCGGAGGATATGTGGTACTGGGGGCTGCCTGGCCACTGCTCCCCTGCACCAGAACAAAAGTTATTTTGAGTTTAAGATCCAGTCCACTGGTAAGCTCTCAGCTTTCAGCCGATTGACCACCCACTTTCACTACCCTTTGTGCTGCTTTTCTGTGATAGATTGCTATTTTCTGGTACATTCTTAGTGGGGGAGGGTATTGATTCAGACACAGTTTTTAGTAGCTTGGTAACCATCTTGTGACTGCATGCTCACTAGTGTAATTTTGTTCACTTACAAGTAATGCATTTGACAAGCACGAGAAATTTGCTCTCTTCCATAAATGTTCTTAAGCGAGGCACTTATTCAGTTCCCATCATGCAACTCCACACAGACTGGTTTTAGTACGTAACATCTTGCCTGTATATTTGTCTCGCAGCTGGGCTTTTGTCATAAGAAAGAATGGATTTTAATCTTTGTGCTTTAAAGTGTTTCGAAACATCAGATGCTCATTGTTGGCCTTTGTGTTTAGGTGTGTGGGGAATAGGTGTGGCCACACAGAAAGTGAATCTTAATCAAGTGCCTTTGGGCAGAGACACAAACAGCCTAGTCCTCAGGCATGATGGGTCTGTGTACCACAACAATGAAGAGAAGAATCGCTTACCTGCAAACAACCTCCCTCAGGAGGGGGACATTGTTGTAAGTGCAAAATGTCTTTTATTTGATTCTGAATTTAAATTTGATGATCCAATCTTTCAATCACTAGAGTGTTTCCAGCTGTCTGTAACATTCAAAATAAAAAAAAAAATGTTTGTTTTTTTTCAATACATTTTTTCAATTAATTAGCACTACAGCTGGGCGATATTAACTAAAATCAATGTCATGATTAAATGTCACATTAACAGCTCTTCATCTATCGTGACTATGAAAATCGGTAATCTATTTATAAAGCAAGGAGCTTTATAAATCGCTCCTTGCTTTATAAAGCAAGGTGTGTCTGTGGCTCGTATATCTCTCTGCTTGTCAGATCAACCTCAGCTTTCGCTTGCACATGGTACAATGGTGTGTATCCTTTTTGTGGATTTTTTAAAAATACATATCAAAAACATCAATATTATTATTAAAAGTGACCTGCAGTAGCACTTTTGTTACAGTATAAAGTTATGTATCACGGCTCCTCCTTATGTTGCTTTTTAGCACTTTCATTACAATTCAAAGCTCTGTTCTCCTGTTTCTTCCTGCACTGATTGTGCAGCTGACGTGATGAACGTATTCAGGAGCAAGTGTGAAGTAAGAGATTGGAATACATAATACCTACGGGCACTGCACCAGTATTATAAATGAAGATGAATAACTTGTATAAATAAATGAATAACACAATCTACTTCAGCCTCCAAACTATGGTCATGAAGTACAGGGAATAAGTCTATTACAACTGCAGGGCTAATTTGTAGCTAACTTTAGTGTTAACCATGTCAATAGCTGCTGGTATATTCAGGAACTCTGCTCAGATCTTGAGCTTTAGTATTTATTTTCAAAGTATCTCACGACTGAATCTGCTCCGATGGTCAGCACGCCTGCTTCTCCAAAACTCTGAACAAACATATCAATATGACTAGTAGTAGATCGGTTAGAGAGTCCTAATGTCAATTGAACTGGTTAAAAAACTGGAATCATTTAAGGCAAGCCAGCTGGTTTCTGGTCCAAAGATAGCGGTGCAGACTAAAGGTGTTATGCTAATGGTTTGGGAGTTTAGTCTGGAACTGTCTCACAGTCCTTCGACAGGCATGTGACCTTAGATAATGTGTATTTACATAACCTTAATCAACCCTATCAGACTAATCATCTGCCTGTTGGAACAGGCTGGCTTACAGGTCCCATGAGACAGGAGAATTTGGTAATGTGACCTGATAGCCTGCTGCTTATGCATACACACTTTTGTGCATTTTAACTTGAAGCACATTGAGTTTCTGCCCGTTAAATGAAATGTGCTATATAAATAAACATAACTTAAACTGCTTTTTGGCATCAATTCGTAGATAATGAAACTGGATTTTTTTTATAGATCTTGTCGTATTATGAGCAATGTTTGGCACATTGTACTTGATACAATAAAAAACAAATATTGCTTTCCCTATTCCCAAACCTAAAATACAAACAAATTCATTTCATTCCAAGTCATGCTCATTTTGTGACACTGTTATGTAGCTGCTGAAGAAGAGTGGACAACTGAAATATCTTAAAGCTACAACTACTAGAACTTAAACCTACTTTGGCTGCCCAGTTGTGAGCTATACTTAATGTGAGCTATACTAGAAACAACTCACCTCATATGGCATACTGCCAACTGAGGAACTGTGCAGGAATACGCTTTTGTACAGAGATTTATTTTTGTCACCAAGACCCAAATTCAGGTCAGTAAAACAGTTATCAGTGTTGCCCTGTGTAGCTCATGAGCAACTGTAATACATCTGTATGTCATGCCTTCTGTCTGTTTGCATAGGGTAGGGTAGCATAATAGTGTTTTTCACATAACTTTTTTATTTTATACCACCACCAATGATAACCTCATAAAACTGAGCACATGTACTTTGTTCAGGCAGATTTTATTCAATAACAAGTTAATTTGGTGAATCAAGAGGTTCCCTAAATTAATTTGATTTGCATAAATATACAAGAGGCTGCCACCACTAAGTGATGCATCTACATCTAATATTCAGACATGGACTGTAAATTATATGAGAGCAAATGCCAGTCAATGACCACAGTTGTGACTAATAACCTGGAGGGTCATGTGGGATGGTGTGCAAACCACACATGCAAACAAATTCAGACATTATTCAACAGTGACATATTTTCAGTATCCAATTTGACACCGGTTGTATGTGACTAATTTTGACTAATAACACACACTTCAAAGTAATCTTGGCAAAATAGTGTAATTTAGACATGATACTGATTTTCAGCAGATGACAGTTCTGATGTTTAAGATTTCCTTGATGTTATTTAAGTCCCTTTTTGTATCCGACTCTTACTGCTCGTGAAGTGTCATACATTTTGAATAAACAGGCTAGACATTGATTGTATTTAAGGCAGGTTTAATTGTTTGATCATATATGCTTGCAAAAAATGATGATTCTTTTCATGGTATTTGTCTTTATCAGGGCATCACATATGACCATGTGGAGCTGAATTTATATCTGAATGGAAAGAACATGCATTGTCCTGCCTCAGGAATCCGAGGCACTGTATACCCTGTTGTTTATGGTAAGTATATGTGTTGGCTTTCTATGCTACTATACCAAGGTTTGTTAATCTTGGATTAATTTGGGATAATATGTTTTTTTTAGCTAAACTGCTTTCAGAGATGACATTATAGTAGTCACATTTGTATTCCACTAGAGAGCAGTATTTATACATTTACAACATCACAAACTTATACTAGGCTATTGGTTGTGTTTGTGGTAGACCACTTAAAATGAGGTTTTTATTTGCATATTTGGCTATAAAAAGATTCTGCACAGTCAGTTGCATTTTTGCTGTATTTTAAAGCACTGCTAATACTTCTGAGCTAGAAAATACATCTGTATTGGAAAAAGGCACACTGGATGTTTTCATAGTCGTCATCTCAAACTTTCCAATTTTGTATTTAGTTGAGCTGTATATTTATTAAATAATATGATGTTTAAGGGGCAAAACCAACGGTTTCAGATGTAATCATTACTTAAGTAGTTTTTAGTTAGTATTTGCATGAACTGTAATCCCTTATGGAAATAGGCACCTACTCCACCCTTACCTCCATAAGAACTCTTTGTTAATGTGACTGTGACTACCTATGCCTCATTGAATATCAAAGATGCCATAGACTGTAGACAGGGTATCTGTCCTCCTGCCCTCAAAAATGTCGTTCTTCTTGTTCCTTCAATTGGATATTGGAGCTTCACTCTGCAGAATGATGTATGTGCAGAGTTTGTCACCAAAAGGCTGTTTCACATTTATGATGTCTTAAAATATAGGTGACACTCAAATTCAGGATTCCTGTCTATAACCTGTAATTACGGATTTCCTTAAAGTTCGACTGCCTATGCATCATATTAATGCAGTGGTTAAATCATTACACATTAATTCACAAATCTTTCTTCAGTCTCATTTCTATTTTGGGGGGTATTTTTGTAGCCTTCTGTATGTTTGGCCCAGTTTTCCACAGATTGCGAACTACTCTCGCAATTTTCCCTCTTCAGGGAAGAAGTAAGGTTTTATTATCCGTTTTGTATTTGCTAGAATCTGGGCGGTACCGTCTGTCCTTGTTTTTAGTGTGGCAAAGCTGCAGAAGACAGTATACTGTTACTGTGTCACTAAATGGACAAAAAGTGGAGCAGGAACACAGGGAGGAATTACCTATGTAGCAGAGGGAGGGATCACCTATGTAGCAGCTCGTCTGCATAAGAGAAAGTGTCTGTTATGATGCCCAACCTAATGTTGTAAAAGGGCGGTTTGATTCCTGGCTATTCCAGGCTCGTGTGGAAGTATCCTTGGGCAAGATACTTAATCCATCTGGTGAGCGGTTGGCACCTTCCATAGCAGCCACTGCCATTAGTGTATGAATGTCTGTGAATGGGTGGATGAACACTTGTAGTGTGAAGTGCTTTGAGTGGTCAAATAGACTAGAAAGACACTATATAAATGCAGTCCATTTAATGTTTTCCCATTATGCAATCTTATTTTCTGACCTCAATAAAGTATATAGCAGTTAGTCTGACATGCAGGTTCATCACATTTAATTAATTTTCTATCAGAACTCCTTTGCCAACAATTGTAGCTTAGAAAATGCCATGTCACTGATGTTTTCCTTATCCTAAATGTTCCAGTACTAGTCTTTTGTCTTCAATAGCTTTTAAGGTTATATCATATTAAGCTCTGAAATGGCAGCATTAAAAAGGACATATTACTTTGTTTTGAGTTCAGGTCTTAAAAAGCATTAGATATTATTTTAAAAAGGGACATCCTGCACGATTTACCATTTTTTCTGTTGTTGAGTTAGGTCTCTTATGAGACTGAATAAATATTAAACATTGATTTATACTGGTAATGGAAAATCCTAAAATAGTGAGTGGCCTACTCCAAAAATAAAAAGCTTTCACTAAATTAATTCCATGAGCTGCAGCAGTAGCATCAATTTTGTTGTTCCTCTTTTGAAAGAATTTTTCTTATCTTGTTCAGTATTGACAAATTATATTCTGATGTCATTTATAACAATGTTAATTTTGTTTTATCTAGAACTCGTTTTCCAGTGAATGCTCCTGAATTGAACAAATTGAACCTCAGACCAGTGAACATCACATGTCCTGTCACCAAATCTCAAACTGATTAGAACTGGTGTTCTACTTGAGGCACCACAGTACTGTTGATGTGCCAGTTAGATCAAGAGTGTGTGGGTCAAACTGACAAACCAAAGAAACTTACCAATGTAATACTTTAGTTCAAATAATTGCTTTTATGAAATGATTGATGACTAATTTCTGAAGAAGAATAAATTACTTGGCAGAATAAATAATGAGCTTTTAACATTTGCTTTTTGTCATATCACTTCTCCTGAGTAAGATACAACATAAAAATCAAATCAGCTTGTGAATTAAAAGTAGGGAAAAATGATTAAACCATCAATTCTGCTTGACCTACCGGTGGGTCTATCGCCACAGACGTGATGTTTTTCATTGTTTCTAATAAATTCCAATCTTCAAAACTCAAATAACAGTTCCAATCAAATTGGTTACAGCAGTTGTTATCAGCAAACCCCAGCATATTCTTGTAAGAATCTCTAGGTAGGATGGTTTTCTATGTTGAAACAAATGATACTCAAAACAGGTGATGCCAGACTGAAATAGTTATTTCCTTGAAGCTCCTTAAAATCTATTTTCTATTTAGATTTGTAGTGGGATTTGCATGAAAGATATGAGGTGTGTGTATTTGTCTGTGCTCATCTGATTTTAAGTGGGCAGGGTTTGGTTGGGAAAAAAAGTGATGTCACATACTTGCACCAATCAGAATGTAGGAATATTTGAATCAAAATATAGTTTTAAATGTTGGGTTGTTGCGTGTGTGGGCAGGCCCTGTCAATGAAATCTGATCAAAAACACACACACGCATCCACACACACACGATGAAGCTGATTCGCTGGCATTTTTTGAGTTTATATCAGATGTATACCAGATCATTTTCGTTAGTGTAGTTCAACATAATTATAGAAATGTTCAACTAAGGTTTCTGGGCATTTAATTTAAATATAACACCATGAACTGAATGTGAAGGTTCAGCTATCGAGCTGTATCACATCATGCCAGATGCTTTCTGTCCACACTCAATCTGCATTATGCACTTCTGTTACATCATGTAAGCAAACCGATCTGCTGTATGCTAACATTAACCACTCAAGTAACGCATGCTTAAGTAGGCTACTTGCTATCTTCCTCATTTGCGCTTTTAAAATAAAACACACATTTATGTTGTGATTAAATAACCAGAACTTGTAGCTTCCATTCAGGACACAGTAAAAATGTGAGTAAAATCTGTATTTAAGAGGTTTACATGTGCTTAATAATAATTTTTTTTTGTTCCAGTGGATGACAGTGCCATCTTAGACTGCCAGTTTAGTGACTTCTATCACACGCCTCCACAAGGATTTGAGAAGATCCTCTTTGAACAACAAATCTTCTGAAGGCGCACCTCAGCCCCTCTTTAAGTTGTCGTCCTCCCATATCTATCATAACAATCTCTGTGACACTACTGTTTGACCTTGATTGGATAATGTCATTATGTGTGGCTCGAACGACTCTTCTTTTGTTTTCCCTGATTGTCTCGTTATGCTGCTCTGGATAGATGTTGGAGTGTCCTTGAAGGAATGGAGATTTCTAATCATTGCTTGGTTCTGTTGGGTTGGTACAGACTGTGTTCATGGAAAATTGTCCATTTTTTTGACCTTGTGTCAGTGGTAATAACCTTGTATTAACTGAAACAATTTGAGTTGCTGCTTACACTCTGAATCTGTGTATAGATGCCAGACAGTGGATGTAATGGTCAAATATTCCAATTTTTCAGGATCAGAAGCCATGTTTATTGACACTTCTTCATACTTCTGTTTATGAATATTCAACATACTGACACTCAGAACAGGCCCATATATTTATTCTTTTTTTGAAAGATCAAAATTTCTCTTTGGTATAATGACATGTCATTTTTGACCACTGTAGACCAGTGGAGGGTCAGCTGTCAATATAGAATATCCCATTCACTTTTATGCTGCCTTTTTTAATTGGAAAAACAATTAAAAGTGGGTATATTCCCTTATGTTTTTGTCACTATTTATACATTGAGTTAAAACATAAATGTTTAAAAATGGTATCACCCATACACAGGGGCACATTCCATGGGACAGCAAGGGTCAGAGGTTGACCTTTTACTGAGGTGACAGTGCTGTAAAATGTTTTACAAAGATAAATATTTCTTACATGTCCGACACTAATATGCATCTATTTATATATCACTTATATGAACAGCCCTTTGGTTGGTCTCCCGTATATCATTTTGAAAATCTTTATGGTGTATAACAGAATATAACCAGAGCTGGTGCTGGCTGTCTCTGATTAGAGATATCATATGGGTAACGATGTCAATCTGTTGTGTTGTATTGGCATTGCATATCCGCTGCTCAAATGTTTTAAATATTTCAAATGCTTGTCTTTGTTTGCACTAATGATGTTATTGTACAAATTGCAAATTCTCTTGATTCATTAAAGATTTGTGTTTGGAGGCATCATTTTTTTCTGAGTTATTTTGTCTTAAGGCTGTAGTAGAGTTGCTTATCAGAATCATCTTTATTGACCAAGTGTGTTTACAAGGAAATTGACTCCGTTTCAGTGGCTCTCAATGTATTTACACAAAATAAGACAACAATCTTCAGAAAGACATGCAAGGAATGCCTTTAACCATGTGATATCATTTCTGTGAACTGTTACCAGGATACAAACAGCGCAGTGATAAGTGAAGAGTCCGAAAATATTAAATGGTTAAAAAAAAGGCCATCTACACTGTTAAAGGGGCCTAACAACACTTTTCAGTGTGTGTAAATATTTAGGCCCCTTACTTATACTTACTTATTTTGTATTGTTGCTGAAACCATTTTTAAACAACTGGTTATAATGTCACAACAAGAGTGGAAGTTAATAGTAACCACCCCTGGATCCACTTAGCCACCCCTCCTGGTGTCTCATAAGGCCTGTTTCCACTATGTGCTATGATAAAGGATGGAATGGTATGCTTATTTTATTGTTTCCATTACCTGGGACTCGTTACCATTTTAGTAACCCTTTTGGTTAGGGTACCTAGTACACAGGACCGGTGTACAGGGTACACAGTGTAAATGTAAAGCTGTCCATTACCATCCCAATCGGTACTGTACCATACCACACTGACAGTGGAAATGAGGCTATATTTCTGTCTGACTCTAACTCTATAACGTCACCAATCACCACAGTAGAAGGAGGGGAGACAGGGTGTTTCAGTGTGAGTGTGTGAGAAGGCAAACTGCATTGCTGCTACAGGTTAGGTGTTTTTCCATAAAGATAACATGGAAATATAAATATGGGGTACCATGTGTCACCAGGGTACAAACATAGCAAAGAAAAGAGTGAAATAAATATTAAATAGTGAAAATACACACACACTCTTAATGCACAAAAAATTAATTTGGGCTGCACGACGACTTCGCGTTAGAGGATTTTGTTTGTGCTCAATAAATCCTGGTTGAATTTATTATTACTGCGTCGAGGAAGCTGTGGAAAGCAGGACAGCCCATGCAGGAGGTAGATATGCATGAACTCCGCCCCTCACTCTGCGATCCGTTACGTCCTCATCCTCCCCCTCTCTCCGGAGCCCGCAGCAGCAGCAGCAGCAGCAGAGGAGCTGCCGTGCCTCGTTTCTCACGGAGGAGATCCCAAAAAGCCGGAGCAACAGCGAAACCCCGTACAGCCATGGCAGAAAACGCCGGCTTGGAAAACCACCGCATCAAGAGCTTTAAAAACAAGGGACGTGATGTCGAGGTGAGCTGACATATAGACGCCACTTTAAATATATTGTTTTTTTACGTAACAGTTAGAAAACGACAGTCTGTGGGCCTCGTTGGGGGAGCCTGGCCCCCGCTGCAGCTGCCTGCTAGTTAGCTAAGCTATCGGTAAGAGTTCGCCATCAAAAGTGCTTATCGGCCTATGCTGTTATCGACACATTCCCCTTGTTAAAACGCTATTGTGATAGTTGGTAGCCAGTTAACTGTAGTTGCCTACCAATGTTGTCTAGTTAATGTCTGTGAGGAACAGCAGCGCAGTTGTACCGGCGATGGGATTGAGAGAATTAAGGGCAGGCAGACGGTAGCTAGCTGTCACTGCCAGCTAACTGGCTAGCTGGAGGGACACCGGTGCTTCGGTTTACAGCGTGACCGTGTTAACTAGTGACTTTCAGTCCGTGGTTGTCGTGGTGACAGCAGCTGTTGAAAACACGACTGTAACTTGTAGATGTCTACCTAAAATATATATTCAACTATTTTAAATTGAAAACTCCAACAATGTATAATCGCCTGGTTCTTATATATATTACGTAAATTACATTTCGCCGACACAAGAAGCATTCACGTGTCTCCACTTACGTTTGTGAAATCGAGCAATCACGAACACATTCGACTGAAAGTCACCAGATAACACGGCCACCCGTTAAACCGAAACACCGGTAGCTAGCGAGGCTGGGCCTGGCCTGCACCACAATCATGACATTTGCTTTTGTTTTACAAGCCAACCGACTCCAAGTGAGACTAATGCTGACCCGCTAATGTTACACGCATTTGTCATTAATCGTAAAACATCGGTTTGGATGAAACAACATTGGTTGGTTCACGTCCACTCAAACCAAACAGTGCCCCTCCTTGTTAGCTAACGTTGTCATAGCTAGCGGTAGTTAATGCCAGGTGAGACCGCTACACAACGCTGCTCAACGCGTCAATGGTTATGAGGTAACGAGAACCTTTAGCTTTACGGAAAAACTACTTAGAAGTAGTAGTAGTAATAACAATGTAAAAATACTCAATTACAAGCAAGTCTTTTATTGAAAATCTTAGTGTACTTTATGTATCACAAGTAAAATTAGCCTACTCATAATGCAAAATGGCCCCGTTTAATGTTATATTTAACAGTATAGATATTATTGGAATTACAATACAGACTCACACTCATGCAAACAGCATATTAAATGTAAATCTAATGCTGACTTATAGTGTTTGGGACTCTAATGTAGGTATATAATGTATATTTTATCAACTGACTATTTTACGTATAAAACATTGATAGAAAAGTAGCTAATATCGAAATATATCTATTAAAATTATTATTTCCCACTGAAATATAGTGGACTACTACTTGAGTAGTACTGCAGTACTTGAGAAATGCATTTTGTTACATTTCACCACTGCAAGTCACACATGGATATAAATAACGACATGTTTTGCTAGATAAATTCAATTAAGGTCATGAATTTACTGTTATTGGAATGTATCAGTTAGACTGGTAGACTTGTAGTCAAGACCGCCTAAACCAAGACCTGAGTATCAAGACTGACACAAAAGTTGCAGCTATTTAGGGTAAATATTAGATTGTATTATATCAAATACAGCCACAACAATACAGAGACAGTGTATGTCTTGTGTGTGAACTCACTACAATCAGATGTGTCTAATTGTATGACCGCTTTGATATTCTACACTATTAGATGATAATCCTGAATCCTGAGTGCTGTTAAAGTAGTACTATCTTAAATGCACCAGTAATAGCAATAAAGAAAACTGAAATATGCAATAAATAGGTCAAGGGGCATATGTAACCAAGGGGGGAAGTTGCGATATGTTTTGAAATATAGACTGTAGATGGTATATATCACTGTATACTTTATGTAAATTACAGCATAACAGTTTCTTAATAGTTACCATAGCACATGATAAAATCATTCAAGCAGGAAGTTATTTTTAAACATTTATTTATTTATTAAATAAAATAAAAGTCAAGGATATTACTCTGTGAAGGGTTATAGCCTAAACAGTCTTTCATGATATTTGCTTGGGGGAGCATTCACACTATCAGAAAGCAACTTGATTTTTATTTTTAATGAACTTTTAAAATCTGTCCTCATCTGCGATAGTGTATATTACCTGTGATTTCATCATAGGATTATTTTAAAATGGTGCAGTCAACTGACTTCAAATTATCGACATGCTCAGGGACATGTAGAACAATAATGCAGTGGAGTTTTCAGAAAACATTTGAAATAAAAAATTTTTTTTTTTTAAATCTGCCTTATTAGCCATGTGTCTATTACCTAGAATTTCATTCAGCATGGGATTATTTTAAAATGGTACTGTCATTTGACCTCAAATGATGTACAGAGGTAGCCAGTAACGTGCAGAACATGAATGCAGTGGAGTTTTCAGAAAACAATTCGATTTTTTTTTTTTTTTATTTTATTTAAAAAAATTTCAAATCTAAGAATACAGAATTGAATGGATAAATGATTGTTTTTGCTTCGATATTAATGCATTTCACTAAATGAAAACAGAAGTGTTTAGCAACTTCATTCAATTCCCCTTTCGACAAGGCACAACTTAAATGCGCCATGAAGGTGCAGTACTGTAATAACACTGTATTGGGGCACTCGAGTTTTGAAGTGTCAATAGCGTGACCACGGTGACTCGCTCATGGTAGATAAAATCACAGCAAAACCATACAAACACCAGAGGGGTCTGTTGCACTACTTTGATAGAAAAAAAGAAAAAATGTCTGCTGCGTATCTGTCGCCAGTTCTCGTTGCGGTCTCCTGTAGTGTGTGAACATGCGAGTGCGCCTCCAGTTGGATTTCAGTGGCCGGTGGAACCTCCCCTTTCATAAATGAAAATAGGAAGATGAACGTAAAGTTATCTCTCCATTCCTCCACCATAAACATCAGTAATGCAATGAACTACAGTGATACCACCACCAATAATGATATCCAAGGGGGAAAAAAACAAGCACAGTCGAGACATTTGGAGACCAAGAGACCCAAGAACGAGACAAGACCAAGACCAAGGACTGTCAAAGTCGTCACAAGACCAAGACCACAAAATAGTGGTCTTGAGACCAAGGCTGGGCTCGAGATTTACAAGACTAGAGATTGGTAGTGTTAGATTAACAGAGCTAGCACTATTGTTTAATTATGACATGGTCGAACGTTTTACAACACACTCATTGTCCTGTACACACCTGTACCTGTATTTTATGATCTGGTTTCCTGGTCGTCATTAGGCTTATTACACATGGTATATATTTTTATTTACAAAGCCATGCTGGGAAAACTCCTACCATATCTGTGTTATGTCTTACCAATCACCAACAGCTGTGATGATTCAGCACCACAATGTACCTGCAAATGTATTTCATGTATTTGGGACAGTTCAAAGCTCTACAAAGTTTTGTAACAGAAGAGTGTGAATGCTATTTTTAAACTGGATTTTTGATTTAGCCGTACCTGTTGTTTCTTATCTGTTTTAACATGATCGGTTTCCTTACTTGTTTTTTATCTGATGCCCTAGTTTATAATTTGTTATAACCTTGTTATGAAGCACATCTTATCCCTTAGAGCCATGTATCCCTCTGACAAAAAGGGATTTATAAAGTGACTGTGACTCTGGCAAGTCGCATATTCTAGAAAACACCACCGGTATACTATGTGCACCACTGGCAGATCTACTGTCCGATATGCTGGGTATTGCAGCACCCTCAACTAACAAGTTTAATTCTAAATCCCTGTGATTTGTCTGTAATGATGACCAGACAGTTTGGAAAATGCTGTGTTCAGGCAGATAAAGGAAGCTAGCAGTATTGTACAAAAGGAATTTGCCAAAGTAACAAATATCTAGTTATTTGGGTTATATTCCACAAAGAAATCTATGCAGTTTATCGAAATGTAACCCCATAAGCATGGGATTTTTCCAACAAAGACTCATGCTCGTGCTGGTTTGTTCTGATCTATTGGTAATCCTGAGATAATCCTTACACAAAGGTATGTCTGAGAATGGCCCTTCAAAATCCATCTGCATGCTGACCAGAGTTTCACCATCAGCTGTCTAAAAGCACAGATTGATGCCCCATAGGTGGTTGTTTTGAAACCTAGAGTCAGTGTGACAAGCACATGGCTACTATGACAGACAGACGTTGCCAAGTGCATTCTTGATGCTATTTCAGGCATCCTGGATGTCTGAGCAGGGTCCTCTCAACAGCCTTTGCATGAATTTCAGTTTTCCTAAATGGACGACTCTGACTACAGCAGGCAAAAAATGCCAGTTTGGGTTTTTATTAATGTAGGTCATGCATAACAGGTTGCTCTTCAATTCTGACATCAGCTATGAATCACAAAGCAGCAAAGTCAAAAGCTGCTAGTCATAACACTTCATTGTTTTCCTGGAAATCCTATAGAAAGCAGTCATCAAGATCAAATTTTTTAGATTTTTTTTACCCTGAAATATCACATTTTTCTTAGTGTGCAGAATAGCATTTTCTTTTGTTTTTTGAGCATATGCTGTAATGCCTTTGTGTACTTCAGTGATTCTTTGTTGCCATATATTAGTTTAACATTAAGAACAGTTTATATTTTAAGAACAGCGCCTGACCAAATTCAGCAAATTAGGTTTAGTGTACTGGGTCACTTTTTTTCTCTTGTTAAGTCAGGCTGCACAGTGTTTTAACTCCTTCTGTAAAGGGTTATTTTTTATGTCAATATAGTGCCATTATTGTTGTTTTGCAGTGGTTGGGAGACACCTCCATGCCGCCTGAGTTATGACTGTCCCAGAATACGTAAGAGGCTATTTAGGAAGGCAACATGAACCTCTTCAAACAGTCACAAGATCATAGACCATCTCAAACTGTTCAGGATGAACTAGAAACCCAACAGATGCACAAATACAGCAGTTAGCTGATCTGTCTTTCCTGGATTTTTTGTGCTGTTTTCTAGATCTCTTGCCTTCAGGGCTGTTGTTAGTGGTTACTGTTTTTAAGGTTCAGTCAGTGTGCTTAACATGAAAAAAAAGTGATCTACTTTCTCTGTATTGTTTAAAGTTTTGTGATTTTAAATTATCAATGTAATTACAAATTGACAATATGAAATGAAAATGGTTGATAATGAGGTCTGTAATCTAATGCAAAACATTTTATTGGCTTTGTTCATGGATTTCTGTGATTTATATAAAATCTATGGTAAAAGTAAAATTTCTTGAATAATTGGTTGGTATTTTGGTGTATATTTTTTTTTCTGCAAACTTTCAAAATATCTTAACTATGCTCTGTAAAGACAAACCACTGTTACATGTAACAGATGTTTTTTTCCTTCACTGTCTTTTTCTGTGTTACAGACTATGAGAAGACATCGAAATGAAGTGACGGTTGAGTTGAGAAAGGTGAGAAAAGATGCACGATCTACCCACACATACACACTCCCACACACATCAGGCAGTCAATTGTGTTCAAAGCCATTAGGAAGCAATCATACAGTCTGAGTACAAAATGTTTAGCCAAAGGCTGAACGCTGCAGAGTTGGCCAGTTCATCGCACCTGGCAGTGCTAGCAGGAGGACATTAAAGTCATTGTTAATATCAAGAATAATGCTTGAGACTGACAGTTGAGATTCACCGCCATTGCTTTCTCTATTGTAACTGACCCAGCATTTATGAGAACTGCAAACCCAGTTTTGTGGTTTATTTCTATACCTCTCCTCTGCATGGCTGTGTTTGGTTGGTCCACCAATAATTGGAATCATCTGAAAGTGTTTACATGAAAATGTTTACATTTTGTAAAATACCCAAGTTGGACATTCTGTAGAATTTGATTACTAACTGTAACTTGATATTTAGCAGATATTTCTATCCTATGATAAATCCTATGGATTTATCCCATTTACATTGTGCAAGGTTATGTTGGTGTGTACTTGTGCCTTCATGCTTGTTAACTCATTCACCAAATGGTGTTGTGTTTTTTTTTGTTTCTTTTCCATCCTCATATTTGCGTTCATTATTGTTACTGACATTAATGTTGTTTTTGGAAAACTAAACAAGCGATTAGTTTACTGGGCCACTACAAACTCTTGATTTCAAATGCAATATCAACTCTTTTTTTGCATGAAGTCATCATTAAATTATTACAGATGGGGACCATTTATAAATGTCCTCATAAACCCTACTATCTTCCCAATATGGATTTTAAAACTATCCAATAAAAATTGAAGGCCGTCGCTTTCACCTCTTTGATTGCTTCATTTAAAATAGCATCCTGTAGTATTTAGCACAAACACATTTGATAATATAGTGCTGTTTTCCACTAAATATTATAATTTTGGACAGTATAAAGATGATTTCTGAATGCAAATAAATGAAGGTCAGAAGCAACATAAACCCATAATATGGCACTCAGAGCCATTACATTGAAACACACCAGAAGACTGTTTGTGTGGCAGGATGGGATAGCATACACAGTCATGCACTGAGATCACTACAGTCACACTGTTCACTCTTTGTTTTCAGGTTTTTATCAAATGTAAGAGTATCTAAAATTTAAAGTGCTGTTTTAACATGGTGTATAATCTCAGTGTGTTCTGTAGAGCTATGAATCTTTCTCTATAATCCCATTAAAGGGATTATATTCCATTCCTTATTACCTTTTAATAATCAAAATATATTCAATTATTTAATACTCAAATTTAGCCAGTTATAATAATTGTTATATACAGATATACTATACATACAGGCTTATTTCATTACTAATGCCACTATCAGCATCCGGTTGTTATGTTCTCTCAGTATCATCATCTATGTTTTAGTCAGACTCAGAAATAATGTATTCATGAGATATGACAAAAATGTATTAACAAAAAAATACACAGTCAAATAGAAATATCAGCATTCAAATAATATTAGTTGTTTTAGTTTTCGAATCTGCAAATGTGGTCCAGCAGCCTGAGTTCTGAGTAATCCACTCTGATTTGGGTTTGTATAACGGATGAATGGCTCTGTCAGATCTTAGCTGGGATAAAGGTTCTTTGTTTCTGTTTTCAGTGCAAAACATGACATCAGGAAGACAAATCCCAACTAACTTTTTTCTGAACTACCAAAACTTACAGATCATAGCTGAACTTTTAGAAAAGCACAGTCCTTACTAGTATATCACACGCAGTTAGGTTCATTTAAGTTCATATCCTAGCCTGGGTATACCCATCCTTCATTGCACGCAAATCCATTTCGCTGTGAAATTTAGTCTGGACACCAAGGACCCAATTTTCCCCTCAATTAGGAAACCAATGACAGAATGGGGGAGGGTGCAGCAAGATGATGACGAAACACAAAGACACGTTGTTGATAACTATAGTCAACATGGCTGCAGATGGTAATTTACCTTTCGATGCAGCCTTAGAAAGTGTAATGTGAAAGTAAAATGACAGTTTCTTTAAAAAAAAAAAAAAAAAGAGTAACTTTTAGATCTAATCAATTTCATCGTCATCAGGTATGTGTGATACGATTAGCTATAAGCTACATAAAAACACATTCATAGCACCCAATAAAAGATTCTGGGCTTTCATAAACGCCTCCAATATGAACAAATGGTTCTCAGATCGAATATCAGTTTACATTAATGTGAGGTCTGGTGTTAGCCAGACTATTCATATTCACAATAAACAGCTAAATGTAAAGTGTTGACTTTTTAAAACACTATGATTATCCACTATATCCTTGATTTGAGTATTTTAGTTATGATACTTTTTGTCCAACCATATTGGCATTTTAGTCAGACCTTACAATCGTTCCTCCTTAAAGTGCCAGTCCATCAGAGGTGCAGCTAGTAACCACTACATGCAGTGATTGGAGGGAGTCAGGGTTGACCTCTCAATTTTTACATGTACAACCCAAGTGCAACACTGTGATTGCTTTCCAGGTGGGCACTGCCTGGTCCCATATTTAAAGAATATTACATCTCTCCTCCATCTATAATGGCCATATTTTTACTCTGCCTTCAAGTGTAGCTGTTTGGAACAGCTGTAAACACTTTTGGCTTCTGATGAGGTCTGACAACCATTCTCTGTGGACAAGTTCTTTCCAACATAACCTGGTCCCTTAGTCTCCTGGAAGATGAAGGTGCCCTTTGCTTTTAAGAACTGGGTGCCAGACAAAATCATAGAAATTGCGGTGCATCTTTGCCAAGTCATTGCTCTGGAAAAAACTTTTTATTTGCCAGCCGAGAGGGGCATAACCTTGACACTAATAGAACACTGTGAAATGAACATTAAGTGATGGACAAACAAGGGTAGATCCATTTGAATTGGTAACTTTACATAAACTAAGCTCTTACTTGCTTTTAGAAAAATTCTGAGAATACTACAAGCATGTAGAGCAGCAGATGTTAGGAGAGCTCTGGCACAGTCCTGTTAAAGCACAGAATGTTACTGCTGAGTGCTGAGGTGGTCTCAAGTCTAGCACATTCCATTTAGCTAGATCAGGGCAGGAAGAGGCACTGCACTAGCTGATTAGTCATCAGTGACGCACATCAGCATGATGCACAGGAATGTAGGGCAAGGGAATCTCCTCCTACCACATGCCATGTAAAATGACGGGATGAGTCTTTCTGTCTGTGTATATGTCTGTGTCTGTATTCCCAGGGTAAATGAATGAACTGCTGGTGTGTGTGTGTGTGTTAAGGGTTAAGGCACAATTCTCCTTCAATGATCAGTGTGTTTGCTTTGTGGATTAGCCTGCAGGCAGATTTTTCTGCTTTACCCACTTGGACTGGGATTTCTAACATGCAGACTATATTGCAGAAAATAAGTTTTAGAAAGGGGAAACTGTTTTTGGGGTAGGCCTAGATTCACTGTTACTTTAAGAATTCATGAATGCATTAATGAGCTCTCCTCTCCTCCCCTCATTGCTTTTGTCTTCTTTTTTTTTTTTCCTCCCATCAGAACAAAAGAGATGAGCATCTACTGAAGAAGAGAAACGTCCCACAGGAGGAGAGTCTGGAGGACTCTGATGTCGACTCAGACTTCAAAGGAGTAAGTGTGTGTTTGTTATGTGTTAGAGATGTAGTGAGGATTTGTGGATGACAGGATAAAAGGGTTCAAATTAAGGGAACAGTATACTTAATGTGGGTTTTTTAATGGTTCTTTTTATGTTAGGATCTTCATCCAAATTAAATATCAATATATTTTCATGTCATGTCTCTCTGTTCGTAACCTATTATTCTAGACCGTGTGTGTGTGTGTGTGTGTGTGTGTGTGTGTGTGTGTGTGTGTGTGTGTGTGTGTGTGTGTGTGTGTGTGTGTGTGTGTGTGTGTGTGTGTGTGTGTGTGTGTGTGTGTGTGTGTGTGTGTGTGTGTGTGTGTGTGTGTGTGTGTGTGTGTGTGTGTGTGTGTGTGTGTGTGTGTGTGTGTGTGTGTGTGTGTGTGTGTGTGTGTGTGTGTGTGTGTGTGTGTGTGTGTGTGTGTGTGTGTGTGTGTGTGTGTGTGAATATCAACAATATTAATTTAACTTTACATATTTATATCAACAATTCAATGATAACTGAGTAGAGGCCCATCTGCTGATAACAATTTCCCCCTCAGAAAATTGAAAAGCTCACAAGAAATGTATTTCTATGCATGACATTCAATTCACTTACAAGATAATCAACAGACTTGTCTGTCATTGTTTTTATTGGAACTACTTTTTACAAGGTAAAATAAGTCAGTTACATATTTTATATCTCAGAGAAAAACACCTTAATTATGGAATTGAAATTTGCATTTAAGAAGCATCGTCTTGCTGCAAAAGTCTAAATATTTCTGTGCCTTCTATTTTCTCTACATAATTTATATATTGAATGTTAGCAGATATAGTGCACCAAATGAATTTCTCTCCACGGCCATTAGCTTTGATGGAATTCTTTCTGTAGAAATCATTAGTCAGCCAATCTGTCCATTTCAATCACATATTTTAGGAGAAAAAAAAGGGTTGGCTTTGTGCCACCACAGCGGTTTAATTTAGCATTATCGTTACCTCAGCAAGGTCAGTGTCTTGGACCCCAAAGTACTTTCAAAGTCTCAAGGGAGCTGTAGTTGAAAGGTGACACTATCAATGTTAAAGTGATGAGGTGTTCACATTTTCCAGCCAATACAGAACGAGTAGTGAAGCCAGTATTATAAAATACTGACTTCCTCCTTTTCTCCCACTTAGTTCAGTGAGTATACAGGAAAAAAATGAACATCAATAATACAATATACCAGAGTGCAATCTTTATGTTAAATAACATTAACACTATATTAAATAACATTAGGGATGTTCCGTTCTTATTTTTTGCTGCTAATCAATGATATTTTTAAGCCATTAATGATCATTTTATATTTTGTTGTATGCAGCTGATATAGCAGTTATAGCAGCGGTTTTAGCCAACACAGCATCACTTTATGTAAATTAAACATGTAAAGTAGGTTTAATCATGGATCAGTTAAGCTTGTTATTTGCCAAGCTGAGAAAATATTTTAAACATCCACTCAGTCAATTTATCATCGGTTTGTCTTCATTGAAATGTCTAATTGTTAGTTTACTGTAAATACACAAGCATTTAAAAAAAAGTAGCATGTTAAAATATTGCAGCCTGAAATGACGATTTCACCCTCTTCCACAGGCTTGCAGTTATGTTGAACCATATCAAATAATGACAGTATTAATATTAATCTTATATTTTTCTTTGTGCAGCAAAATGTTACACTTGATGCCATCTTACAGGTAAGTTTTTACATCATTCAAGCCCTTTTATTACACTGTTGACTTTTCCAAATGTGTCAGCAAGAACTCTTTAGCTTTTGGCTAATAATTTTGTGCTAACATTTATTGTGATGTTCCATAGAACGCTATCAGTGACAATGCAGTTATCCAGCTCAGTGCTGTACAGGCAGCCAGGTGAGTGACTGACAGATGTCTAAACATATATACAGATGCCAACTGATTTTCATATGAAGTTCCTGAAGTTCTCTCCCTCCACACTGTTTGTCAGAAAACTGCTCTCCAGTGACAGAAACCCTCCCATCGACGACTTGATAAAGTCTGGGATCCTGCCCATTTTAGTCAAATGTCTGGAAAGAGACAACAAGTAAGTCTGCTCCAAAAACAGTTTGTTCTCCTGATGTTATTTGTCTGAACTGATGAATTGAGTGATCGAGTTGATAAGACTGCAGAATGCAGGCCTTTGCTGCCACAGAAGCCTTGTGTGTGCGCACATGCAGTGTGTGTATACTTTGTCCACACGTGAGTGTGTGTGTGGAGTTGCAAAGGCCAGTTGGCTGGTCTTCTGTCCAGGCCAAGCCAAATATAACAGCATTCCTGTCCCTCAGAGTTCCAAAATTCCCAGGACCTTGTGTCCACTGGGGGAGGGAGAATGAATAGTCTGAGTGGAAGAACTTGGGGTTGTAAGGTTTTTACCATGGCAACCCACAACAAACAGTGTCATTTTAACCTGGATCTTATATTGGAATTTAGTTATTTTTGTAGCATGATGCAGTAAACACATGTCCTTCCATCAAGACCTAATCAATGACTAGGTTGCTATAGTATTATGGCAGAAAGCCGAGCCAATTCAATCTGATGACATAATGAGGTACAGAATCACAATGAAATACAGGGCATCATGTGGGGTTCTAGTTAGACCAGGAAAGGTAATGGTTTTGTCTGCTGGCGACTGCTGTGGCTGCCTGCATCACAAAGGGTACCACACCCTGTTTATTATTTTGACAAACAATTAAGAATGGTACATCACAAAACACTTTTGTTGTCTTTGTCCCACAGCCCCTCTCTTCAGTTTGAGGCAGCTTGGGCTCTGACCAACATTGCTTCTGGGACGTCGGCACAGACTCAGGCCGTGGTTAAATCCAGTAAGTTGACCCTCCAGGAAGTGTTCCCTAATGTTATGCCTGTTATGTTTTTTGGGTGTGATGTTTTATATTAGATAAAAGAGCATGATAACATGAGGGGAGGGTGTATTGCATATCTCAAGAACCGTTCATACAATCGTCTTCACACTTGGAATATTTTGGATCAGGCTATGTGTGGTGTTGAATTTGGTGCAATTTAGACATTCAACACATATAATATTAATAAACTTTGAATAAGGGAGTGATCAATGAGCTGCTGTGGGGGGCGGGGCCTCGCTGCTCTGTGACTGCACAGCAAAGATCACACAGACAGCACACCTGAAATCAGACTTCATTTCCAGATGATTAGCTCTCAATGGAAAAAATGGTGAATAAACGCACTCATGAATGAGGATAACTTTGAAAAATGCTTAGCTTCAATGTAGCTTATCTTTGCTTTAATGTGTGTCTCAGTTCAATTGAAGCCAGCTAATGGTGCTGCCTGTAACTCAGTTTGTCATCAACCTCAGGGAAATACATGAACAAAATTGGTAAAAACCTGTATATCCATCTCCCAACCTTGCATGGATCGGCATAGGTACCTTGTTTTTACCACTGCAATAGCCAAAGATGCCCCCCAATCCTCAGGTTTCCTAGTTCTGTCTTCACAGTTTAGAAATCCAGGTAATCCACTTACAATGTATCAAAGCAGAAGAAGTAGGGTGTGCCTCATTGCTACGTGCGAAACGCGATTTTTCGCCACTTCGCGTCCATCGCATCGTGAAATCGCGTCCATTGGATCACGCCGCGAAAAATTGTCTTCCCATTGACTTAACATGTAATCGCGCCGTGCTGTCGCGCGAATTTATGTCCAGTTTGAACACCCCTTTAGACGTCATTGATTCTTTTGCAAGTTGCATCCAGTCTTAGTTGCAAATCATTGATCTGAACTGGCCTTTAGCCCGCAGTCTTGCCTGTTAAATCTTAGTGTAGTAAAGTTCAAAGAATTCTGCTCTGTAAACCGCTCTAGATACAATTTAAACAGACAAGAGTGTTTATTTTAAACACCCACACAGGTGTTTTCAATTATTGTGGCAGTTCAGACCTTCTGCGTAAGTTAAAGTTGGGTGTGGTTTTCTAGAAATTGGATGAGCTCATATTACTACTTAACAACTAAGATAAAGGTAAATGGAAAGCCAATCCACCAGAACAGTTGTAAAAAAAAAAAAAAAAAGTCAATCAATCATTGTCTGTACATGCCCCACTCTCCTGGGAAAAGGAATTGAGCAATATAAGAGAAAAGAGTCTGAGTGAGTGTGTGTACAACTGAGTTTATCAATGGAGTTGCACATCTGTCACCCTGAGCATGTATTTGATATGTTGATGTTTGTGTCCAGATGCGGTGCCACTGTTCCTGCGACTGCTACACTCTACCCATCAGAACGTTTGTGAACAGGCTGTATGGGCTCTAGGAAACATTATAGGTCAGTAACCTTCTCTTGACGTGTGTAAATCCTAGTTGTATGCAGTCATGATTCATTTACATTTGCCTTTGCCCCTTTGCCTACGTAGGTGATGGTCCACAGTGCAGGGATTATGTTATCTCCCTGGGCGTGGTCAAGCCTCTACTTTCTTTCATCAACCCATCAATCCCCATCACCTTCCTGCGCAATGTTACCTGGGTCATTGTTAACCTCTGCCGCAACAAGGACCCACCACCCCCCATGGAGACTGTACTAGAGGTGGGACAGTAGTCAGACAGACGATTGTGTGGCTTTGACCGTCTCCTGCAGGCTGTGTCAAACTGATTCTGCAGCATCTTTTGAGAAGCCAAATCAGCCCTATCATCCAGGGGGAATGTTCTAACTATAAAGCTCTTCTTGTGACATTTGAAGTCTGGTTTTGACAGCTACTTCTGGTTCTTTTTCGTCTGCTCGGATTTTGCCTTTCATCTATTCTTCTGCCTACATCCATCCCACTCACAAGCAACTTTTCTTTCCCCCACAGATTTTGCCTGCTCTCTGTGTGCTAATATACCACACCGATATTAATGTGAGTATCGGAATGGTGTCAATGATTTTTATTCATTTGATTTTTTAATAAAAAGAATTACTTGTTTTGATTTGTGCTTTCTGAGTGTGATTTTGTACCCTGTCAGTTGTATGTGCTCTTACCAGATGTTTGTATCTGTGTTTAGATCCTAGTCGACACAGTGTGGGCTCTGTCCTATCTGACAGACGGGGGCAACGAGCAGATCCAGATGGTTATAGATTCTGGTGTTGTTCCATTTCTTGTGCCTCTCCTCAGCCACCAGGAAGTGAAAGTTCAGGTGAGAATTTAAATAAATAATTTATTTTTCTCTATGTTTTCTAATGTGTCTGCCATGAATTAACCAGCTTTTGTAATTACAAGTTTTATGTTTGTTTTTTTCTTTTTGTCCTTTTTGTGTTGATGCCTGCAGACGGCAGCTCTGAGGGCAGTGGGAAACATTGTGACAGGGACAGACGAGCAGACACAGGTTGTGCTCAACTGTGACGTCCTCTCACACTTCTCCAACTTGCTCACACACCCTAAAGAAAAGATCAACAAGGTATCACATCTCAACTGTTATTCTGTGTGTGAATCGTAATTGTTCTTATTGGTTTCCTGTTTTACACACAGTAAAACAAGTGATGAATGAACAGCAGTTTGAAAGAATATTAATGCGTGTGGAATCTCTTGAGCTGGTTTTGATCATTTAGTCATAATTGCTTTGCTTTATAGGAAGCAGTCTGGTTTCTGTCCAACATTACAGCAGGGAACCAGCAGCAGGTCCAAGCTGTGATCGACGCTGGCCTGATTCCGATGATCATTCACCAACTGGCTAAGGTTTGTGCATGGTGGAAGAGCAGAAAAGAAACTCCTTAAGCTGTGTGATTGCCATTGTTTTCTCAACAGATTGTACCAGACTAAATTCGGAAAAGCACAACAGGTGCTTTAATTCATGTATTAAGTTTCATTGGTAACTTTTTGGTATCAGAGAAGTAACGTGACTCAGAAATTGGGACACTGATTTCCTGTTTGCCTCAACAGTACACTGTTGTAGAGATGACCTGCTATGTGCACATCTTAGTGACAGCTTTGTCTCTCTGCAGGGTGACTTTGGCACCCAGAAGGAGGCAGCGTGGGCCATCAGCAACCTCACCATCAGTGGGAGAAAAGACCAGGTGAGTTGGGCTTTGGGACCAATGTCAGTAATATCTGGTGCTTGATATTCATTCTGTTTTTTTTATTTAACATGAAGTCAGTAGAGAAGGGATTATTAAAACTATAGCAACCCCAAGCAGTCAAGGTTATTGTACTAATTGTGTCTTTTTATTTTTATGTTGGTTACACCATTTCAGACTTTCAGTATCTGAATACATGATGAAGCTAAGCCATGTTGAATTGTTTAGATAGTAAAGGTCACTTTGAGTGAATGTCGAGGACATTTTTTTGCACATTTGTAACCATGTTCCTGTCTTGTAATCAAGTATGGATGCGGTGTGTATGTGTGGGTTCATGTAGGTGGAGTTCCTGGTGGAGAAGAATGTCATCCCTCCGTTCTGTAACCTGCTGTCGGTGAAGGACTCCCAGGTGGTGCAGGTGGTCCTGGATGGCCTGAAGAATATCCTTATCATGGCAGGAGATGAAGCCAGTGCTATTGCTGAGATCATAGAGGAGTGTGGAGGTCTGTGGCTGAATAACACCTATTCTCTTCATTTATCTTAACCCTTTTCCAAATTTAATGTTTTAAATTTCATTGGGAAAATGAATGTTCTTCTCTTCTCTTCTTCTCTTGAATGTTGGTGATTTATTGCTTTGGTTTTACAGGCTTGGAGAAGATAGAAAATTTGCAGCATCATGAGAATGAGGATATCTACAAACTAGCCTTTGAGATTATTGATCAGTACTTTTCAGGAGATGATGTAAGTACACCAAAAGTAATTGACACCTAAAACAATGAAAATAATCACCTCTGTTAGTCAAACAGTGGGGTTATCCTATCTATCCTTTTTCTCAGATTGATGAAGATCCCATCTTGATCCCTGAAACCACTCAAGGAGGAACCTTCAACTTTGACCCAGCTTCCAACATGCAAACAAAGGAGTTCAATTTCTGAAAGCCAGGGTATTTGGATCAACCAGCTGCACGGGTACTCTGTATTCACCCCAGACATTCATACATCTCTTCTCCAACCTGGCAACCTGGTACCTGGATTTACTTAGCATCACTTCAACATGGAAACTCACCACTGAAGGATTTACCCACCCCCACTGCTGCACTGCGGGGTGTTCTTTTTTTTCAGCCCCCCCCCCCCCTCCTTTCTAATGATCATCCTTCACAGAACACGGCAACCCTACATAGGAATCCTGGTCATTAAACAGGCGCCATCACCATCTGGCAACCTGCATCAGGAGGATTGTCGTTCTTCTGACGCCAGTTCTTCTAAATATCACACACAAATAAAACCAGAAGGAAGAAACAGCCCTCGTGGCAAGATTTAATTGCCAAATGTCAAATCTTTCACAAGGACAAAACAAAACACAAGCACATTTGCAGACACAAGACACACACAGTTTTTGACACTTAAAATACGTGTGCATACTTTTGTTAGAAGCCATCATATCACTTACGGGGAAGAAATACTGCTGTTTGTTTGTGGTTTATTTTTGTGCTTTCCCTCCCCTGGATTGTCCTCTGGTGTTATTTTGCGCACGCACACTGACATACAAATTCACACACATACACACACTTAGTCTCACAGATTCCTGTTGGCCGTGCACCCCAATAACCCTCTCTCATCCAGTTTAAAGAGTTAATCCCAGAGTTAAGCCATGATTAACCACGGACCCCCCCCCAAACCCCCCCGCTGCCCTCCCAGGAGAGTTCTGGGACAGGTGGTGTGGTGAAAGGGCTCTAAGGCAAAAAGAGGACTCCGTGGCAAACTGACTGACGGGACTTCTGACTCAATAATGTCACTTTTTTTAATGTGACCTCAAACTTAATGTTTGTTTAAAAAAGAATCAGCAAAAATGTGAAGAAAACGCCATAATTCTTTTTTTTCCTTTTTTTTCCTCAATACATAAACTGTAAGACCTGCTAACCGCCTGCTTCTGATTCAGCAGAGCAAAAAGAAAAAAAAAAAGTTTTGTTTTTTACGGATGTGAATACCTGTCACAGGAGGAAACACCTATTATGGTGAAGGCACAGAGACTTAAGAGATGACAAATATGTCAGCTGTAGCTTTTATCCTTCTACAGGACATCCATTTCTGCAGCACGAGCTCGGTCACGTCCTGTGATCCAGTGCTTGGGGACTCCCCTGTAATGTGAAACTTTAAAAGGGGGTGGGGGTAACAAAACGTGGAGCTAAAATCGATCCCGAATTGCTTATCTGACCTTTAAGCTTATTTTAATTTGTTTTAAATTCTCTCTTCAAAAACCCATTTTTACTTTTCATTTTCCAGCTTCTCCTGGTTGAGTCTGTGGAGTTTCCTTTATGTCTGTTTTAATTTTTATTTTTTTTTCCTTTCTTCAGTCTTATGCACACGTCTGAGAGGCATATTGATGTCTGCCTGCAGAAAGGGACCTATACTCACCGAAGACTAGACTTATAAAAGGAGTACAGGTCCTAACCTTTACAGTACTTAACTACTTTTAATGAAGAGGTCACATGTCATCACTCAATTTGAATAATTGTACAGAAATGTGATATGTATCTCTCCTTGCCGTCTAATGAATATATGAATATATTTACATAAAGCCTGTACAAAGCTGCTGCAGCTGACAGTCATTGGATGGACGATAACCTCACTGTCAAAGATGGCTGGGGAGGGTGTTTTTTTTTTTTTTTTCTTTTGTTTTTTGGGTTGAAGCAATACTTTGTTTCATTGTTTTTATTTTTGACTTGCATATGTATTGTGATGACATGCTGATAAATTGGAACAGGCTGTTTTTTGTTTCTTTCTCTCTCTTTCTCTCTATCTCTCTCTCTGTCTCTGTAGTGGTGACGGGCTGTAATACCGTCCTATGTCCCAGTTGGTGTGCGGGTTTGGGTTTGAGGTGTAAAAACTGTGAGCCCAATCCTAGCCCTGGTCCTGAAGACTTTATGATCCTCTGGTTGGCTGCTAACTACTGAGAGGGGGTCAGAGCAGGGGTTCACAACTGGGGTTTTAAATATTGGGTGGGGTTGTTTTGAGCAGCCCAGGCTTGTTTTGGGGACTAGCTGTTTATTACTGAACAAAACTATAGAGAGGGTGTACAGTCATGAACTATAGCAGACTAGACCGAGCCACTTTAAAGATTTACAATTACGTTGCCTTGTATCCGAATTGGATACAAGCTTATGTTTGTTGCAAGATTTTTACTTGCTAGTGAAAAGTTGTTTTAAATAAAATAATACGAGAAAAGCAACAGACAGCGTTTTGGCCTCTGATTGTTTATATCTTTTTATAAATTTTAGATTGAATTCTTCTCTTTAAGGTGGCTCATTGATGCTTTCAACTCTTGTGCATATTAAAGACAAATATGAGTTGAAAATCATTGTGCCTTTTTGCTTTTTCATTTCAACTAAAACTCGGTTTTATTGAACAGAAAAGATTTGAGCAACTAAAGAAGAAATGAAATTGGAGACATGGGCACAGTAATAATGTAGTCTCCCTGTTATTGGAGTTTGCCATGGGGGGTGGTCAGTGCAACACCCTGCTGCTCCGATCCTATTCACTGAACATTGTAACACCATTTCTCTTCTCTCATTACCTGCCCGAGCATCACAGAACCATCATTGCCATATTTCAGTCAGGGGATTTTGATATCATTTCCTCTCATCTCACCCTCAGGACATGATCTGTGTTTATGATCCTAACCAAAATAAACTTGCTGTTTAGCCGTTGGATCCTCTGCTTGCAAGTGTTGTGATTCACACATACAGTAGATATTATGTCATTTAAGTTGTATGAATGTGAACCTATAGATTTTAAAGGATGGAAGAATGCATGTGTGTGCATGTTCCTTGAGCTTGTGAGATTTTATAACTCCTGGATCTACCTCACTTTCTCTCCATGACTACAGAAGCAAACTGAACACATTTTGTTAAGCTGTAACTTTGACTCATACTGTTGTGGGTTTTTTGTTGAGGCACATACTTTACAACTGAAATCTGTAAGCATCAAATAACCCGCGAGGAAGGTTCTTATCTGTTCATACCTGGATTCATCTCCTCATCTTTTAGGGGGATGATGTGTGTGAGTTCACCCATCCGCTCGGCTATATCAGGCTGTCAGTGCAGAGGTGAGTCCAGAGTGGGGAGGACAATGGTTTACCCATTTCCAGTTTTTAAATGCGGTCATACCGAATGATTTTTTTTTTTTTCATGCAATTCCACGCATGTATAATAGTGAAGATGTAGATTTGAGGCTAATAGTCAATTCTACCTACAACAGTGAATTTGGCTATTTTTCAAAAGAAGGGAACCAACCTGAAAGTGGAAGACTATTGCTGCTTTATCCAGATATGTTTGCTTGGGTAGGACCTCCTGTCAAAACCCAGTTGAAACGCATGGTGCTTATTCCAAAATGAATGTATATGTAATAAAATTAATAACGGACATAAAAACAATCAAACTTTATTACAAACTTTAGGCTGAGTATTTTTCAGTGGATATATGAGATGTCTGTATTTGTTTGATCACTGGACTATTTTCAGACAAAAAAATAGTGAACCTTTCCTTTAATTGATCAGAGAAATCAAAATTTGAACATCATTACTACTTGGGGAAACTCCATCTGCTGAGAATCTGCGTCTAAATATCTGCCACTGCCACCATCTGCCACTTCAAATGAGATTGACATTTGAATTTGATTTTAAGTCTCATTCACTCATGCACTACTTTCTACACTAAGATACTCTGCATCTATAAAATGCAGAGCATTACATTTTGGGGTTGCACTTTTTTGTTTTGCTCCATTGTATTTGTATTGCACTTTGCCAATTGTATGATAATATGATAAAGCTGAAAAAAACGACACAACATGCACGACTTGAGATATAAAAATAATTTGGAAGCCCATTCTGTTTCAGCGTTCAGTTTACACAAGTAGGTTATTGAACTAGTGATGCACAAACACTGAATATTAATTCTCAAAGTTAGGAGTGCTTACATTTTTACTAATAGCGTTTATTTGTACTTTGTACTTTTGAAGCCTTAAGTACATTTAATTTCCGAAAATTACTTTTGATATTTGAGTACAATAAATATCACTTCAACTACGTAACATTAAAGAATAAAGTGACTCAGGCCCATGTTTTAATAGCTAGACTGCGACACTAGGCAACTTTAAACCTAGCAAGTGACATTACCTGGAGTTAAAAGAAGCAAATGTCAGCTTCCTTTTTTCTCCCCTTTTCCAGGTCTTCTTTGCCTGTTTTTTTATTAAATATAACTAACTTCCAACATCCAGTTTCAACGATTTTGTTAAACCTGAGATGTGGCAAATTTTGAATGAAGTGATGACATTTAACGACCATTAACAAGATCCTTTCTTTTTTATGTTATATGCTCAAGGCATTTTATCCTGACTTGGGCAAAAAACTGACTTTGATAAAAAATAAAATGGCCTAAGTAAAACGCCCATTGTCCTGTGGGACATAAAGAGTATGATCCCTTCTACTCAGGAATAATTAACAGACGTGGCAGCATCAACAAGAGATGATTTAGGCCAGAAACCCACTTTTGTCAAAAAATGACTTAGGCCACAATGACTTAGTGTTGTGTACTTTTACTTTAAGTGTGGCGTTCAGGTACTTCTTTATCACTGCAAAGCTCCTGAAGAGAAGAGAAGATGGCGTGAACAACTCGTGTTCTCATGTTTTCCAGCGAACAGGCGAACTCTGTTTAAATCGGAACTCTGCGATCCGTTATTCTGGCCTCTTAATCACGTGACATTGTTTCTCCCTCGCTCTCCCTCTCTCGACTTCCGCAAACAAGCGTCAGAGCAGCTCAGTGCGATGTGGTCCGCGTGATAGCTTCATCGGTCTGCCGCTGACCCGTGTCTCCCCGGTGTGAAACAGTCAGCCAGACCCGGTAACTACAGCAGGAACACACCTATTTAACAGGTGGGTTCGTCGGAAACGCTGACGGTATTCTTCTGTAGCCTTGGAAGCTGTTAGAAGGCTGTGTGTTTTTTTCCCGGGCTAACGTGCTAACCGTCGCCAGTTAAACAAACAGTTAGCTCAGATTAGAGCGACTTTCCAGACGGATCAGTCTGGTACCAGCTCCACTCACGTCGCTGTGTCGTGTCAGCTGGATAGTTTGCTGAATAATGCTTTTGTAACAATAGGCAACATTAGACAGCCAGCTAATTGTTGTCATTTAACAGTTTAAAGGGTTCATGTCTGCTCGGTGTAACACACCAGCAGTGCTGTTTGAAGTACTTGAACGCCGCACTTGAGTAAAAGTACGTTTCTTAGTAGAAAATGTCTTTGGCAGAAGTTAAAGTAGCAGAAGGAGGTCTGATATTTATTGTACCAAAAATACATTTTCCGTTGTTAAATGTACTTAATCATTAAAAGTAAAACTACAAGTTACTTCTGTTTGTAAAACAGGCAAGCAGTCAGAATTTTGAGAATAATGAGGTTTATTATCAGTGTGCATCACTGGAGGCTTCAGGTTCCCAGTCATGCTGATATCAGGTGTTTGCATATTTGTAGTAAGTCAGGAAATATGGTGAATGTGAACAACAAAGTGAATGTTGACGACAAATAATTAAATAGCATACTATAATGTAGTAATATTACTACACTGCACATTACACAGATGGAAGTCATTTTATTAACACATCAAACCTCTCTGACTCTCTAAAACACCTATGAAATTGCCTATTTTGTCTGCACAACAGTCCTCATTCCCAAAATACTGCTATACCCTCATTGTATAAATGAATGTGTGGCACATTTGTTGGAAAAATAACTGACATTATTATTCAGCTATTAACAACATTTTTTTAGCCCTAATGGCAATACATTGTCAGAAGGAAGTAGTTTTTAGTAACAGTGCTGACCTGTCAGACACTGAACCTGCTCTGCACATGCTTTTCTCTGCACCGTTGCTTAAATCAACAAAAACTATAAATACTCATCAAATACTAAAGTAATCTGTATTGGTGCAAATTAGCACATAGATAAATAATTCTTCTGAAGGAGCTAAGTGCTGTTGATGCGATTCACAAACAGGGATTTTGGACAGATCCTTGAAATTAACGTCTACTGCTCTGTGCTGCTCTGTGAAACAAAAGCCCCTGAGCTTTCTTTACAAGATGGCACCCAAAGCTCAGAAATGTCCAGATGAAGAGTTGGTGACGATGTCCACTCTTCAGGCTATGACGGAGGAACAAAAGGAACTGAGAGTGGATAGTGCAATCAAAGAGATACATGAGTTCATGACTAATTCATGGAAAATTGGAAATCAGGTCAAGATTTTTTGAGCCCCTTGATGGGATCAAGAGAAAATAGATTATCTGGAAAATCAATCATGGAGAACAACATAATTATTGATGATGTCGCTGAGGATAAAGGTGAAAATGAACTTGCTGCTCAATAAGACTCAGCACTGAAAACTTGCATTCTAGACTTTATTGGTTCAATGATTTTTTAAAATCATGGCCACATTTTTTCGCTGTATTATTGACTTTAAAAAGCCAGTATTTTTTATTTGACCAAATGACTCAAAAACTGTCATTTATAGAGTCGTAATATATTAGAATAGTTTACCTTTCTAAATCTGTCTAATTAAAAATGAATTAGCCTTTAAAAGGCACATTTGTTGGCTCTTTATTTTAGTGTGGTTTTCTCTATTTTAGTTTTGTTTTCTGGTTAAAATTGTAATGGAAACATCAGCTTTGAATTTTATTAATGTCAGTTGATGAAAAGTAAGATGTAGACTCAGGAAGATGAGTTGCTTGCCAAGAATTTCACCTAATGGGGATCCTTAAATAAACATTTTTTTGCAGCAGACACAAGTTACTGTCACAGGATACTAGGACTTAGTTGCTTCCTTCTCTTAGTATGGATTAGACAATAAATAATAAACCCTGATTTGCACTACTATTTTAACAAGTGTTCTGGAAAAACTTT